>JASAMZ010001412.1:0-76876 GCA_030248115.1 Linhomoeus sp. GSCO2_2 | reverse complement strand
CTGGCAGGAACGACAGAGACCAGCAGACAAGGATGCTGGATAACAACATGTACAGTACGCTACTTCGTCCCAATGCTCCGCCGGCTTCTGCAGCCACTCACTTCTTGAAGGGCGCTCGGCCGATGGGCTGCGACTTCGCCGACGGCCGCCGGATGGGCCCTTCGGCGCCGGGCGTCTTCGACCCGAAATGGGCACGAGATCGGCACCTGGTCGCCGCGCTACGGCCACCGCCATGACCTCGCCGCTCGGCGGCCTGTCGGTGAAAGACCTTGAGTGTAACCCCAATCTAGTGGACAGAAGGCCAGTCGAAGGGTCTTGTAACGGCAACGGCGGGAATATAGCTGGGTGGAGGTGGGGAACTTGGACTCGGTGATGTGGACCACGTTCGGCAGAGGCGGAAGGCACACCCCGCCTACTCGATCGCTCGGAGCTTCGTTTCCGACTGTCCCTCGGTACCCTTTGCAGTAGTCGCAGGAGCGCCAAATTTTCCACCTGCGGCGGCCAGGGGCAGGCCGGCGGTGAAATCTTTCTCCCTTCTCCCAGATGACGCCGCGACTTCCTCTTCCTTCGCGACTGGCCTCTGCAACGAAACGGCGCATCACTTACGACTTAGCGAACGCCACGTCAGCGTAGCGTCGTCTTCCATCGACCAACTTTGCGCTCCTCGCCGCCGCTCGTGTGGTGGTGGTGGTGCGAGTGGTGGCGCCGGCCGGGCGGCTTCTGGTTCTCCTCTTCACCGTGGACGTCAGCAGCAGCGTCAGCGGCGGCTTTGATGCCGCCCGACAGACGGCGCTGCTTCGTCTGGTCGGCCGACGCCGACTTCAGCGGCTGCTCGGCCGATCCCGCCGCCGCCGGTGCTGTGGAGCCGAGGTAGGAATGGTCCGCGACCAGCTTTGAACAACTTTCGACGAAGCCTGTCGTCTCTAAAATGGAAGGAGGAAGTGCTCACTACGTTGACGAAGGAAGAGCCCCACTAAGCTTTACAAAGACATAAAGGCAAACCTTTCTGTAGAAAGACGTCCAGCTGATCGATGCAGAAGGCCTTCAGCTCGTCCAAAGCCTTGTCCTTCTTCAGAAGAGCCATGACGTACTTCGCCAAAGCCGCCGGATCCGCATCGCAACTAGGAGAGCAGTGAAAAATCTCTCAAAAGCGGCAAAGGCAGAACAATATCACAACCAACATTGGCTCCAGAGCTTGAGTCAGCCAAACCCTGAGCGCTTCGGCGTTTTCCAGCTGCATGTTCGGTCGCAATGCAAACACAACTCAAAACTCAGAAATCGATCCCATAAAACCAGCCAAAAAACAAAAAAAATCCGTCGTTGCAGTGTGTGGGACAGAACAGACTCGGCAAATGAGCTCTTCTAACACATACGACTGACAGACAAACAACAGATTCACAGAGCCATCCACTTTTCCGATCCGATTCTGAATATTGGAACGAATCGCAGCGTTGCAAAGTTGTTTGCGTTGATCATGCAAACACAGCACTGTAGTGTGTATACCGTATACCAACCGCTGAGTGCTCGCTGCAAAACCATCACTTTTCAATCGGGAAGTCGTACATACAAGTTAACAAAGTGGAAGTCGTACATACATACAAGTTTTGGAATTTATTGAACTCAGCAAACGAAGTAAACTAAAATAGGCGAAGAGGCGGTATGGCAGCCATGAAGGACTACCCGTCGGCGCTTGCGTCGGCCAAGGCGAAGGGCAAGTCGTCGAGTCCCATGACGGCGGCGGAGAAGCGCTTGGCGGCATTGCGAACGGAAGCGAGTCAGCTGATGGAGGAGCTGCGCAAGCGCAAGCAGTTGATGGCGGAGTTGGAGGAGCGCAGCCGGCGCGCCGAGGAGCGGCGACTGATTCAGCGCGAGCTGAGGAAGGAGCTGCAGTTGGACCTGCTGGCCCTGGTGGCGGCCGCGCCGCCCTCCGACGACGACTCCAAGGACGACTTGAACAAGTCACTAGCTTTCCTCAAGACGCGCGAACGAGTGAAGAATGAAACGATATTGTCCATTGTAGGTGGTACGCAAGCGAAGTGGCGGCCGCCACTCAAGTCGAGGTGGTGGCGACGCGCGAGCGCCGCAGGCGGACGACCACTCGCCGAATGGAGAACCGCGACCGACGGCTGGAGCAACTGCGAGACAGGCTGATTCGACTCAAGGGTCGGACGAGCGACGAAGACGAGGACGAAAGCGACATCGACGGCGACAGCGACGCGTCCTTCAGAAGCGTGATTCTGTAGCGGCACGCCGCGTGACAAATCGACCGCCCCACGAATACAATTCCGAACCTGCTCGACCGTTGTGACTGTGCCGCCTGATCCGAACTTGTGTGCAAATACCGATTAGAAGCAGCTGTCATGACCTTTCATTGCGCTGACCAGTGGGCGTTTCGGGTATTCTACATTGGCAAAAGACGACTGAAGCAAAACTGCTGTCAGCGCGTCGTAACCGCAGTCACAGTGGCTTCTAGTTGTAGGAATGTACATAGGTACATAGTTCCGCAGAAAGTCGAGAGCGGAGGTCGAAGGAAGACATCTCAGAAGTAATGAGTGGCTCAGTAGGGGCCCTAACGAAGGAACGCCGTCAGTCGACGGTGGACAAGCCAGCTGTCCGTTTTATTATTGTTCAAGGGGGGGGGGGTGGAGGCCGAGGGCCGACCCTTTTGCGTCTCCGCTCCGTCACTCGCCTGCGCGATCCTCCGTCCATTCGTCTTGGGGGCGCGCTGCCTATTGTAGTGTGGCAGAAGGGGAGAAGGAAGGCACGGCGCGCGCTGGTCCATTCTGCCTTCCGTTTCTCGCGTAAGAGAAGAACCGGACTGGCGCCGCCGCGCTGCGCGACGCTTTATCGGGGAGGGAGAAAGAGGAGAATGGAGAGTAAGACAGAGCAGCCGCCAATCGGAAGGGTCGACTCTCACTCTCGTCTCCCTCCGTCTCCCTTCCCTGCATCTCAGAGGCCGACTGACCAGTGGGGCGCGCTCTGACCGTCTGCTTCTCGGACCGTCCGTTCCCCCACGGGCCGCCTGTAGCGTGCGCGCGCGGCGCAAACATGGGCCTTTCCTCCCGTTCTCGCAGTACACGGCGGCTCCGACGCTTCTTATTACCTCCGCGCCCCCATCTGCGTCCAGCCAGCGGGCCGGCCGCTGCCCAGTCAGCCTGTCACTCATTCCCTCCTTCTCTCGCTTGCGTCCCTTTTCCAGGTCAAAAACAACGGGAATGGATCCAGCGCCCGAGACCGTGGCCAATGAAGAGCTAAACTCCAACACGATGGTGAAAGAAGAGCCCAACTCCGGCACCACGGTGAAAGATGAGTCGTTCCACGCCGACGCCAACGAGACTGTCGAGAATTGGGGCTCCAACGAGGAGGAGAACCAGCTTAGCAGCGAGTCTTCCTTGGTCATATCCATCCCAAATTCCGGCGACATCTTCCAAGGGGCGAAGTTCGGCAGCTTCGCCGACTTCGACGGCGCCTTCGAGAAGTGGAAGCAGACGCACTTCCACCCTTTTCGCGTGGCTAGCTCCGAGACCCTTCGCCTGTCCGACGGCACCATGAACGAGAAGTTCCGCTACCGATACATCGTCTACCACTGCGCCCACTACGGGATGCCCAGAATGAGAGGTTGGTATTACGTAAGTGGCGTTTGCGACGGTTGTGAAGAGTAGATTACTTAGGCCAGCTTGCAACAGAAATGCCGTCTTTTAGGAGCCGGCAAGCGACCGAAGCAGAATTACCTCCCCTGCGGCTGCAAGGCGATGCTGCGACTGAACTACAGCTGGTCAGAAAACATGCTCCGGATCACAACACTGGTGTGTGGGAGTTACGAGGTCGTGTTGGATTATGTAATCATCTACCTTCGTAGAGGCAGCGCCTACTTCACGTATGTACATCGGCATACGCTGGACTTACCGTATACGTGTTTACGTCCATATGTTTCAGAATTCGGAGCACACTGGCCACGACATCGATCACGAGTCCTTCGCCCGCTTCTCCGCGAAGATTCGTCGCTGCGGCTCCCCCGGCAGCTCTTCGGACACCGGTAGCAGCTTCAGCCGCAGCCTCACCAACGTCTTGTCCGCTCCTCCCAAGAAGCGCAAGATTAGCGCCGCCGCTCGCCTATCGCTCAACACCGCTGGGCCCGCTGGCGGTCCTTCATTCGCCCGAACGGAGCTGTCCCCTCTGAATCAGAAGGAGAACGATTCCCTAGGACACCAGGAACTCGGCATGCCAGCACCGGTGGTGGCGCCGACGCCGGTTCAGCTGTCACCAGCCAATCCGAGCCTGCCGCCTCTGGCCTCCATCTTCCAACAGGCGCTGCTGATCCACCAACTGCGCAATCAGCAGCAGCAGCAGCAGCAGCAACGAGTGCAGTTCGGCCATCTGCGCCCTGTCAACCAGCAGCCACTGCAGCTTCAGCAGCAGCAGCAGCCGCTCGACTTGTCGCTGGACGTCCGCTCGGACGAGCAGCGCTTCGGCCAGATCCATTCGACGCTGCAGTCGCTGAACGACCACCTGCTGACCTGCCGCGGCGCCGACTTCGACACCAAACTGCACCTCATCAAATCAATTCTGAAGAACTGGACCACTGTCGCGAAGTGAGCTGCCATGCACATCTATCTTGAACTACCGAGACTCAGTACCGTTCTTTGAATCGGTTGTTTGATCTCTAAATGAATGACGCTAGATACGGTCTTCCCTCAGTATCTCCTTAGTGCGCTGCTGGTGCTGTACATAGAATCGTTTGTCGACTGCCTCGCGGGTACTTCTCCTTCCGTTCCGTTCCGTCTTGCGACAATCGCTAGCGATACTTCGGTAGCAGACCAACGAGTTCGGGTCTTTCGGTTCTAGTTGTGCACGATGCTCCGTTGCTGCTCTGCCTAAGTGCTATGCTCGCTTGTGCTTTGTTCGTTCGTCACATTGTGAAGTGTAATAGCTAAGTTGCCATTCACGCAAGTCGAATGTAACTGAATTACAACGAAGATGGGTGTGTGCCTCGCTAGGCGTTGCTTTCTTCGCCAGTCGACTGTCGCCGGCCAGGCGCGATGACTAAACAAACGGGAAGCGGCGCTCCCCTTTGTCGGCGTCCCTTTGGGATCTTAGTAAGGAGGGGAGATTTCATCGCCAGCTGCAGCTGGATGATCGGAAGAGCGAACAGGCGCGACGACGGCACGCGCCGGTTTTTTTTGGCGCTCGAACCGAACGGCTTTCGTTGCCAACAGCGCAATTGTCCGTCCGCCTGATCGTATCACACAAGGAGGAGGCTGACTTGTTGTTCTCCGGCTGTCCAGATTTGTCATGTTAACCAAAACAACGGGCCTCGTTATCGACGGGCCATCGTCGTCCCCCGCGCGCGCGGGGCCCGGACGGCGCCGCCCGATGCGCGCGCGTCTCTCCCAAGATAATGGGAGGCGCGCGGGCCACCCTAATGAAAACTTTCGTCCGACATCTGTCAATTTCCACGCGCGCGCTCCGCTCCGACGAGTGGCGACGCCATTCTTGGGCCCACTCCTCTTGGTACCTAATGGGCGTCGTCGGCCTGATTGCCGCAGCGGCGACGGCGGCGGCGGCAAGCCACGGGGATTTATGATTCGGAGAGAGGACAGCGGCCAGCGCGCGCGCGCGCGACGCGCCATCTGCCGAGTGGCCGTCGCCGCGGCTCGCGGCGCGCCGCGGCCAGCCCGCTGACGCCAATTACACCCTCGCGTCTTCTCTCTCGGCCAATCGAACAGCCAGCGGCTGCGCGATCGACCCATCACCCCCCTTCGTCGCTTGTTGACCGAAGGACCGGCGCTCGCGCGAACGGCAGCTGCACACGCGACGACTGCAAGGCCGCCTCGCGAACAGCTGGCCATAGGCCAAATTGAGCCGGCTTCGGAAGGGAACGCGAGTGACGCCTTCGCGCGCAAAACTGACAACCGACCTCTATGCGAGCCAAGGTCGTCTAACTAGTGTTCCAATTGTTGGTAACACCGTACAGCAGTTCGAATTGACGTTTACCTTTGAACCTTCCGCCGTCAACGACTCAACGAAACAACCGTCAGAAGCACGCGTGCAGCAGCAAACGCGCGCAGCCCCCTCGACCACTGAACCATCTAGAGGGGACTAGCCAACCAACAACGACCGCGCCTATCTACCGTATACCTATGTCCTCTCTAGCTTCTTCTATTCCGTGCGTGGATCACTTGGAGACGAACTTGGCGGCCTTCTCGAGCAGGCTGACGTACAGACTGTGCTCGTAGAAGGTCGAAAAGGCGATCAGGTCGTTGACGAAGCCGTTGTCGATGCCGCGCTCCGACAGGTAGTCGACGTAGTGCTTGTAGAGCTGCTGAAACGCCAATGGTTGAAGTGGAAATTGTCGACAAAGGTTAACGTTATGTTTACCACCGGCGCATTTTGCGGATATTATAATCCGTTTGGCGGATTATGTCGGTTTTGCGATCCGCTGGGCCGATTGGGCTCAAATTTGGACAGGAGTTCGGATTGGAGATGCTGATCACATATCAGAAGAGAAAATTCAATAATTCCTTCGCGTTCGCGAGAGATAGGATTAAATTTGATATAGGATTAAATTTGATTTGATTAAATTTGATTTCGTTAAGAGTGGCAGGCGCGCAACTGTCCAGCTGTTTCCTGGCGTCTCACGAGGTCGCAATGGAACTTGTCACCAACACATTGTAACGTATCTCCAGCGAGAAAATCTCATGAATTCTGACGGAAGAACCGTACGACAGTCAAGTGCGACATTTGTGTATCATTAGTGCAACAGAAGGCCCACAAATTCATAACGCCGCCCACTCTCGGCTGTCGGTACGGTACTCGGTTGCGGAACATTCTCCATTTCTAAGGCGCCCACAGACAGTGGGGCTACGCAATCACCTGGTCGATGATGCCGGTGCTGGAGACGAAGACTTTGTTGCTGAGCTCGTCGGCGTCGGCGCCGGTCTTGCCCGTGTGGACGTAGACCTCCTCGATGGCGAAGAGCTCGGCCGTCTCCTCCCCCTCGCCCTCGTCCAGGACGCGACAGAGGAAGGCCAACTTCGACTCACTGCCCGTCTTCTCCAGCTCCACCGAGAACTCCGGCCGCGACTCCATCTGGAAGAAGAGTAAGAGGGAAGGAAGCCAGTTGTGAATATCAGAACCTCTCAGCATAGGAATGGTACCTATGCTGTAAGTTGTGCGCTGTGTGAGGGTCCACGAATCAAAAGCGCGTCTTCAGCTGCAGGATGCGCTGCCGCAAATATCGGCTGCCGAGGACGATACAACCAGCTTTCAACCAATTCAGTCAGAGACATCTGCGCTGCGTCTAAGCCACGCATTGCGCTCAACTCGGCTTCTAGATGCCTACCACTCTGGAAGCGCCCTCCTCGGCGCCAGCCTCGAAAGGGGGCTCGGGGTCGACCGTGTGGTTCACGTTGAAGGCGACCGTCAGTCTGAATTAGCAGGTCTGCGCTTTAGATGGAACTACCTCGAGTAAGATCACATCACAGGAGAAGTGAACAAACGTCTCTCCAGTCTGGGCCTTCTTGACGAGGCGCACCTCGGCCCCGTCGGAGGTCATCTTGAAGCCGGCGGGAGGGGACGGCTTCTCCGCCGGAATGGTCGCCTTCTCCTGCTCAATCTCCTGCTTCAGGAAAGCCGCAAGGTTGGGGCCAGCTGCAATGGAAAGTATGTGTGCACACGGCACCACATCGGTTGTATTTTAGCGACCAGGCAAGTCGTCCGGTGGACGCAATATACTCCACAAATTTGAACCCCTACTCACGGTGACTCCTCTCCTGTTGTGGCCTCCTGACACTCCCAATCGCAAAACTAATGCCGAATTCGTGATCTACATTCCAGAATACCCCAGGATCGACATACAACACCCCTAACTTCCTATCAACACGCAGAACCAAAATTCTGCACTTGGGGTAGGGTAGCATGCGAATTCGTCAGGTACGCTTAAACATCATCTAAACGCTAAACGAATGCCAAATTCATAATCAGCGCCCCCGAAAACCCCGAAATCGAGTATAATATCGCGAAAGTCGACCTGGCACCCAATATTCAAATGGACGCGGCAGGGTTACTGTAGCTCTGAAAATTTTTCAAAAACACTTTTCTGGACCAGATTTCAACGTAGAATCGTTTGAAACCACTTTTGAACCGATTCGGCAACGCATTCGAGCGCTACAGACGCTGAAACGCGAAAAGCGCAATTTTTGACCCCGGAGTCAAAAAAGTTCCACCAAGATAACTTTTTTGTGCCTCAACCGATTTTCTCCGTTCATGACTCATTCGATAGAGGACATCTGGGAAGGAGCATCAAAAGCGGTCTCGCCGCTCTAGCTGCTACCTAGCCCGCACAGCAGCCCGTCAAAGTCGGAAAATAGCGAAAAATCGCGAATTTTTCAAATTTGGCGCCAAAATGGGTCCCGCAGCGATCCAATTCTTTTTTTCCACCATCGGCCCTATCGAGTACTACAACATATCAAAAGATAGTATATACCATTATATGCAACTTTTTCGAGTTCTACCTTGTTTAACCCAGTTTCCAGTACTTTGAAAATTTAAATTTTTGAATTTCCCGCCAACGGGGTCCCGGAGCGTTACCCCGTTTGGTGTCCACCCTGCCCACCCACTAGGCCTACCCAACGCAAAAGACCGTTTGCAAATCGGTCGCTGCACGCGCGAACACCATCCGTTAGAAATTACTGCGTTTCGCGCACAATCGCTATACTCCACACTTTTTTGTGGAGTATAATAAAAATTTAAATTTTCAAAGTACTGAAAAAATTGGTTACACCGGCAAGTCGTCCGGGGGACGCAGCATACTCCACATATTTGAACTCCTATGCACGGTGACTCCTCTCCTGCTGTGGCCTCCTTCCACTCCCAATCACAAAAATAATGCCGAATTCGTCATCTGCATCTCAAAATACCCCAGAATCGACATACAACACCCCTAACTTCCTATGAACTCTCAGATCCAAAATTCTGCACTTGGGGTACGGTAGCACGCAGATTGGTCACAGATGTGATAAAAGTATCTAAACGCTAAACGAATGCCAAATTCGTAATCAGCGCCCCCGAAAACCCCGAAATCGAGTATAATATCGCGAAAGTCGACCCGACACCCAATATTCAAATGGACGCGGCAGGGTTACTGTAGCTCTGCAAATTTGCCAAAAACACTTTTCTGGACCAGACTTCAACGTAGAATCGTTTGAAACCACTGTTGAACCGATTCGGCAACGAATTCGAGCGCTACAGACGCTGAAACGCGAAAAGCGCAATTTTTGACCCCGGAGTCAAAAAAGTTCCACCAAGATAACTTTTTTGTGTCTCAACCGATTTTCTCCGTTCATGGCTCATTCTATAGAGGACATCTGGGAAGGAGCACCAAAAGCGGTCTCGCGGCTCTAGCTGCTACCTATCGCGCACAGCAAACCGTCAAAGTCGGAAAATAGCGAAAAATCGCGAATTTTTCAAATTTGGCGCCAAAATGGGTCCCGCAGCGATCCAATTCTTTTTTTCCGTGTTCGGCACTATCGAGTACTACAACATATCAAAAGATAGTATATACCATTATATGCAACTTTTTCGACTTCTACCTTGCCCAACCCAGTTTTCAGTACTTTGAAAATTTAAATTTTTGAATTTCACGCCAAAGTGGTCCCGCAGCGTGACCCCATATGTCGTGCAGGTTGCCCACCCACTAGGCCTACCCAACGCAAAAGACCGTTTGCAAATCGGTCGCTGCACGCGCGAACCCCATCCGGTCCAAATTACTGCGTTTCGCGCACAAACGCTATATACTCCACACTTTTTTGTGGAGTATAAAAAGCACAACAACAGCAAACCTGTGGAATACTGCCGGAAGCCAACGGCGAACGGAGCTCTTGCGATTGACTGACAAGAAAGGAGCGACTTCGAAGTGGCATGGCCTGACGCAACTTTGCCTCGAGCGGAATGGTAACATCTGACGCTGGAGGAGGAAGAAACCCGATTGCACAACTTCGCGCTGACGAAGGACAGACGAAACATGGCGAAGATCAATGGATCCTTTCCTTAGCCTCTGATCGGGATTCTTTCCGATTTCCGATAATATTCTTGTTGCACAATTGTCGGAATGAATTCCTTTCAAAAGTCGTCCAAATCAAACCGAGGTTCGACGTTCAACTCGGAAGCAAAGTAAAGTAAGTAACTTTGGAGATAGCAATAACTGAAACACAGGCGCCAACTTGAGCACTCTTTGGAGCGACCGTTGACTGCCTACTTTAGTCTGTTCTGAAGGCTACAGACAGCGTAAGGCGTGCGTGCGCTACCACTCAGCCAGAGCTCTACGAAATGTCAGGATAACCGTGTGCAAAATCTTCTATTAGCCTGCACGCTGGCAAGATTTCAATTTTACGCGCCGTCGCCAGAATGAAACAATGTGTTTTCCCCGAGCGAAAGATATTTTTGTTGCGACTGAAGTTCGCTATCGTTGCTGAAGTGCAAATTGCAACAACCTTTGTTGTTGTTGTTTCCCCTCCACTCGGCAGTTGCGCGAAATCAAGATTCTGACCAAACGGACGACAGATCTGGAGCATTTCGGTCGTTTTGTTGACGATGGTGTCTCAGAGCTTGGAGGTCCCGAATTTCAAGTTCAGCTGCTGCATCGGTGAGCGAAGGCAAAGCATGGTGGAGGGAAGGCCTTGGATTGTGCTAATTTGCACCTTGTTCATAGGTGCAGGCGGGGGGGGGGGGGACGGGGGGGGGGGAACCCCCCCCCCCTCTGGCCCTGGCCTCTAGTGAACTTTTCACTGATACTCCCCCCCCCCTGGCATCCGAAATTCGGAAAAAAATCCGGAAATTTCAGAAATTTTCTTGTATTTTTGGTAGTTTTTGGTCCTATTTTGTCCAAATTTTTGCCTGCGGCGCTATATTTCGTCTATTTATGCACAAATTAGCGTGTTTTTTGACCAAATTAAGGCGATTTTTAGCGTATTTTTGGCCATTATAAAAAGCTGTTCACTGGTCCCGGGACCCCCCCCCTCTCAAAAAATTTTCCTTAACCTTATATTTACCACCGGAACATTAGGCGGATCTATTTCATCCGTTTGTCGGATCTTTGCTCTTTCGCGATCCGCCCGGCCGATTCGGCCCAAATTTTGACACGTGTTCGGATTTGGGATGCCGATCACATATCAGAAGAGAAATTTCAAAAATTCCGCCGAAAATTGTCGTTTTGGGACCCGAGAAGGTTTTCAAATTTCGGGATTCGAACGGACAGCGGTTTCTCGGGCTCCGGAGCAGCTACGGCGCTGAAACTTGGACAAGTTACGTGGAGTTCGATGAAGAAGACGATCCCGTCGCGAAAACCGGGAAGTTTTTCCGAACTTTGCCCGATTTTTCGATTTTTCCACCCTAACGCAAATTTCGGGATTTCTCTCGATCGGCTGCACCTAAAATCGCCAAACTTGGACAAAGTACGTAGAATTAGACGGGGAACAACGTCCTGGTGAGATATCCGAGAAATTTTTGCGTTCCGGGCCCGATTTTGCGGTTTTTCCACTCGTACGCGCAAATTTCGGGATTTCTCTCAATCGGCTGCACCTACTGTAGGATCGTGAAACTTGGACAACGTACGTAGAATTGGATGGGGAACAACGCCCTGTCGAGATATACGAGAAATTTTTACGTTCCGGGCCCGATTTTGCGGTTTTTGAGCGTTTCGACAAATGTCCTTCCACTTCAGAGAACGCGGACTGCGCTACGACCCCCGGCCGGTAGTTATTTAACAGTAATTCTGAAGCGAATTGCAGCAATTGGTCCATGTCAAAGGCCAGTCGCTATCTGCGATGTGCGACGCAAATCACAATTTCTTTATCTTCAGCAGTTGACCCTTGTCTAGGGTCTCCATTCTTCCATAGCGGTTGCTGGACGTCACGTTGCTCTTCAAAAGCGTTTCGGTCGAGTAGAAAACGTTCTCCGCCAACAGTCGAGCGACGGCGTTGTACAGTTCCTGGAGCTTCTTCCGAGACTCATGATAATCGAAGTTGCCATCTTGAAGGGTCTCGTCTGCTGTAGCCCCTCGCCGACCGTAGGGTGTAAATTTACACCATCTGAGTGAAAGTCGTACTCGAATCATTTGCTTGATACTTGAACCATTAGCTTGATGCTCGAATCGATTGAGTTGTTGTGATTTGATACATTACCATCGGAGTCCATTGAAGTGCTGTCTTACTTGATGCTCGACTCTGTCAGTGTTGCCTTGCTTGATGCGTGAACATGTCATGGAAGAAATTGACCGGCTTGGATCACAAAAGATGGAGTCACAACTGAGGGTGCTGCAACATAGTGCAGATGCCCCCCCCCCCCTCCTTGGCTAAACACCACTGCAATGATGACCTTGGGTACTCTGTTCACTCTGTAGATAGCCACACTGACAACCCCTGGCCCTACAATGACAAATGCCATTTGTGGATTCACTGCAAATAGGGAACATATTTTATGACTCGCACATACAGCAGCTCGTGTTACATGGATTGATAGTTAGACTACCGATGGGTTGGGATAGGCATGAAGCAAGTGACATGAGTCTGTTCTGTGCATCTTAGTAAAGTATCAAATATGTCAACCCATGCAGATGACTCCTCCCGCCCCACCAAATCCAGATCCACAACCACTGCCACCACCTCCTCCTCCTCCTCCTCTGCCACATCCACCTCTATCTCCTCCCCCACCCCACCACTTTCACCATCACCTACTGGCCCATACATCTCTTCTATGTTCTTCTTATTCAATTCACCTGTGCCACTACAGCTTGAGAAAACCACTAGTTAAACGTGACACTCCGCGAGTGTCAACGTGGCACTCCGCCTATTGGCTTAAACCACCCACTGAAGCTGAAATTTTCGGTACTGAGGTGTACACCTACACACCTGTACACACATACACCTGTGCACATGTACTGAGGTAAATGATGCTATCACCGTGCGCTCGCTCCTTCCCTCCCTCCCAGAAGAGACGCGGGTGACGTCACAACACCACGGAGGATCCCAAAGGAGGAATGGTAATGGGATCAAAGGCAAGGGTGCATGTGTGCATCAGAATTTGCCTACACAGGGGGAATACCCTTTACAGTAGTTCCAGTCGAACACGATTCTTATTTGTATTTGAATAAGTTATGTTTCGATTCGCCACTTTGATAGGAGAGGACGGCGGTTCTACTGTATCACAATAGAATTCCAATGAGTTGCACATCGATTCGCCACTACAAAAGGAGTAACCGTGAGTAACCTTTTGAATTGTGGCGCTACCGTAATTTCAGTTCAAAGTTTCAAAACAACCGTACATACGGACCTACGGCTTGCAGGACAAGTCGCCGCAGCAAACCATGCCATAAGTTGCTTTGCTGGCACCACTACCCAAACACTTGCGTTGCGATTTCAGTGTTCTACAGAGCAAGACGACTGGATTTCGAGCCATCAACACTGTGGAATGTAGAACGAAGAAGGGACGAGTACTACGACAGCGGCGAACGATACAACGGCTACAGTAACCCAGCTATAGAAGCGGCATGAACCACAAGCGTACACAAGCGGAGCAAAGTATGAATGGCAATTGGCAGTGGCTGAGGATGGGGGGGGGGGGGGTGGGCTACAGTGACCTGCCAATCTACACAACACAGGAAGCGGACACAAGATGCACATCGGCGCAAGCTTCGTGTGGCAGGGACGGCAGGTAAACAAACAGAGCATGGTGCGCACCGCAATACAGCAAAAGTTGAGACACGAAAGAAGACACTGTCACATTTGAGATGCCAGAGGACGAAGTGAAACAATACCACGATAATCGAAAGCACAAATGAAACAGCGTAACAGGAGCGAGCAACGATAGTAGGCCAAACGGAATAGAGGCAGGCTGGGCAACGACACGCACAACGGCGGCCCTGATGGCCACGGCACAGCATGGGCAAGTGCAAGCTTCACGCCTACAACGAAGGCAAGACAACGAGGATTTGTTTGTGGTCGGCGTAGAAGCAATTCAGCGTTTGACAATGGGGCCCAGCACTTGCGCCGTCAGGCAACTGGAAGTTTGCCCAGAGCTGGTCAATGGCCGTCTCTGCCTCATCCGTGGTGGGCCCCAGAGGCACTGGACGGAAGTCCCACTGGGCCATCCACTCCTTCAGCACCTTGGTGGCTGCCAGCTGCTCTTGGAAGAGGTCGATGTTGAAGTCGCCCACGACGATCGTCTTGTCCAGCCACTCTGGGTGAGACACCAGCACCCTCTCCAACGTGTCGAACAGCTGCTTGGGTGTCGACTTGTTCGGAGATCTGAAAACGAGAGGGTATGAATGGAGGGCCGGGCTGGATACAAAGTGCGAAACAACCGATTTTGTCTGCATAAGTATACAGTTGCTATATGAAGAAGACACCACACCTGTAGACGGCGAGAACTTGGCAGTCGTTCCACTCGAACCTGACCACCTCGACCGCCTGCTGCGCAGCCGTGAAGCGGCCCACTTCCACTGGGTTCCTCGAGTAGACGGCCATCCCATAGTCTCTGTAAACTTCTTTTGCTAATACGCAGAGGCTAATTCAGAGAGGTCCCCATGAGGGGGTGAGAAGAGGTGGGGGGGGGGGACGGGGAGGTGGAGACAGGGAATGAAGAGGAGGGAGGGGGACGCACCTCAGGGGACCGTCGTTCAAGTCGACGTGGTCGAATCCGGGCAGAGGTACAATGGGCAGGTTGGTGCGGCTGGCGCGTGACTCGGCGAACACGAGGACGTCGGCCGCCATCAGGTTCCTGTCTGCCCTGATGCTCGAGTGGTCCATTCTGCTGAGCATGCGACTCATTCTGCCCACCAGTTCTCGCCTTCTCTGCAGAGAGAACCAGCTGGGAGACCGAAGGCTGGCCTGCAACGCTCGCGCCATTTAACTCAGTAGTTGGCATACCTATTTGACGGAACAACTCTCTCGCACTCTCACACACTCTCGCACTCTCAAACACTCTCGCACTCTCTTCTGAAGGCCTTCTTCTGCAACTTCTGGGCAATGGACTGACTTTTGCAGATGGCCTGCCAGATCTTGTCCAACTCGGGAAATCGGCGCCTCATCCTTGTCTATTTGGGAGAGCGGGGAGGGCTGTCACAAAGGACACAGTGGGTACCCATTGGGGAGAGGAATGGGCGCCTCGCCGCTTCGCACGATTTACCCTAAATTGGGTAGAATGCTCTACAACCGCCGCTCACTCTGTGACAACAATTCTACGCGCGCGCGCCGCACAAGCCACAAAGCTATCAAGCGAATTTGGCGGCGAGTTCGCAAGGAGGCGAATAATCATCACTTCACATAGAACACACTAAGTTCGCCGCAACAATCTCGAATTTGACCCCGCTGCCGATAGGCGTAAGCACCACAGCTATTTCTAGAAGCTACTACACTACGCCAAAGCAAAACACAACGACTGAGCCGCATCTTCAAACTGCACCTCCACAAGAGACTTCTAGAAGATGGCAGATAAAGACTAAATCCGCGTTCCGCGGAGTAATGGTGCAAGGAACAACAAGCAACTAAGCCACGCCTACTCCGACGGGCAATCAAAATGCGTCTGACCTACGCTCGCTCATTGGGTGCTACGTGGCGTATCAGCTTGAGGCACACACGCGCGGCGGCTTCATCGCGACAACGACGGCCATGCACTGGCAAATGGTCAGCCGTGCGCACAAGGACGCATCTGTGCACCGAGCGGGGAAGAAGCGCGCTAATAGATGGCGCTTCTGAAACAGGTAAGGAGGCCGACTTTGCAAAGCATAGGATTTTCAAACCAACAATTATGGCGCTCGCCATCTCCAAGAGCACTCGCAAGCACACAACCGGTGCCAAAAGGCCCTAAACCTATTGGTCCGAACTTGTTTCGACGGTACCGCTACACCGCGCTACACCTCAATACTACCCGGGATTTCAAATTTTTGCCACAAACCCACCCTAAACCATCCGAAAAGGGTCGAAAGTGAACAGTAATCGCAAAACTAACGCGAAATTCGAACTCCCCGACCTCGAAAACCCCCGAACCAACTGTCAACTCAATTTTGAAAATTTCAGCCCGGGATTCAAAAATTCGACGCGGCCGGGTTACGGTAGCTCGAAAAACCGAAAATTATGTTTCCGGGCCAGATTTTAGCATAGAATCGATTGACGGTGTCCGTTTCCCGGTAGAACCACGCGTTTCGGCGAAAAAACTGGTCAAATGCAACAATCCCCAAATTTGGTCCCGAACGGAAACCCATTGCCCCCGCCTAGCTCACGATCGGCTGGATGGATTTTGCCGGTTTCGGTCTTAAACGAAAGAGCACATCCAGATGCCGGCCGGAAATTTTATCTCAGCCAGATCGGCCCAGTAAATCGCGAGATATGATTTTTTGAACGGCCGGAATCGGGTTCTCAAAATTTGAATCTACCGTAACCCGGCCGTGCCGCGTCCAAATTTTCCAATTTTTGATTTCGCAAGTCCGCCTCCCCAAGGGCTACAACATATCCAAAAATGGTGAATTTTGATCAAGTGTAGCGAGAATGGCGGGGGACGGAATTATTTTTACTTAGTAAAAATTTGAATTTTTGAATTTTCAAAAAATTTTCCCACTACCGGAATTTTCTCATATAGCACGCGGCCTGCGCATCCACCAGGGCTATCGAACGCAAAAAACCGTTTCAAAATCGGTTACTCCTAGCAAAAGTTAAGCGAGCACGTAGAAACCTTGTTCCCTACAGGATGCCTACTGCTCTCCGCCGACTTCGTCGGGGCGGAGTGCCAAAAACCAACTGCTTGACTGTAGCTCAAAGGTTCAACTGTGATCTTTGGCATGTGGGGGGCCAACAATGTATGCCAATTGTATATGCAACCAGCAACCATTGAGCCACACCTTTGTGGAACATATCGCCTCTCATGCGTATATCCCCACCCACTACCCAGTGGATCCTAAATAGCCATGCAAACACGTCATCACAGACAAAGAGTGGATAGGCACACTCAGCATGAAACCACACAGAGATGCGCTAAGGCATCACTTCACTTTGCCACATGACTGCCACGACTAGAAAATGATCAGAATAGAGGGGCGGAGAGGGACAGGTGTGAGCCTGGTATCAAAATTGACTGTCTTCAGTGAGTGTTTTGATGCATGACTGAATGGGACATCAAGTTTCACAGACTTCATCGGGTCAGGTATCAAATGCACTGATTGAGGCATCATGACAATGGTTGAGGTACAGCTTTCACAGAACGTCTCCACTCATGTATCATGACATCTCTACGGTCGGCGAGGGGGTAGGTCTACCTTGCGAAGTTCCGCCGCTGTGAAAGCAACGTCACGCAAAACAAAGGTACGCAGCGATTCGGCGGGCACGCTCAAATCAGACGCAGAATGGCCGTTCATTGCGAAATGGTCAGCCAAGAAAGTTGAAGTAGCCTGCTTTATAATGGAGCGTCGATGTTCTAAGATCCTAGCTTTGAGCGTTCGCTTAGTTTGACCGACGTACTGTAAGCCACACTTCAAACAGCTTAAATCAGATAAACTACACCGTCAGTGTTACAGTTGAGTAATTGAGAGTCCGTGTCGACGACAGGGTAGTAACTTCGGTCCATGCAAGTCGAGTGAACTGTTGGGCAGCTACAGATGAAGCCGCAACACAAGCACTTCTTGCCGCAGGTGGTAGTACGAAGTCGGTTAGGAGGTTACTGATCAACAAGGGAGTATTGGTTGTTGCCGTCCTTAATGATCTGCGAGGGCACCGGGTTCTTCCGTTTAGAAGCCTCACCTTCGACGCCTCTTTCATCGCCTCAATCTCGTCGTGTGGTGGGGCTTCTAAACAGAAAATCCCGGTAGTTTGAGCGCCCCCCCCCCCCTCATTCACACCACCGGGTTCTTCCGTTTAGAAGCCTCACCTTCGACGCCTCTTTCATCGCCTCAATCTCGTCGTGTGGTGGGGCTTCTAAACAGAAAATCCCGGTACTCTCTTGTAGCTGGATCCCGCTTGTTTTAATCCCCCCCCCCCCCCCCCCCCCAGCCACAGGATCGGGAACTGGGGTTCGGCGCTGTTTGCCACACGTGCACGCAGGGTCTGGGCTCTGTGGGTCGTACTGTGTCATATTGGGGTGTGGGTTGCCCAGGATACAATGACCGTTGGGCGGGCGGCCAAGGGGCCGTGGGTTGTTAGCCGTCATGCGTTGGCATTTCTAGCGGGATTTATCGTAAGTCAAGGGTATGATGACTTTGTATTTAGTTTGTTAGCGCACGTAGCGCAGTCCGCGTTCTCTGAAGTGGAAGGACATTTGTCGAAACGCTCAAAAACCGCAAAATCGGGCCCGGAACGTAAAAATTTCTCGTATATCTCGACAGGGCGTTGTTCCCCATCCAATTCTACGTACGTTGTCCAAGTTTCACGATCCTAGGTGCAGCCGATTGAGAGAAATCCCGAAATTTGCGCGTACGAGTGGAAAAACCGCAAAATCGGGCCCGGAACGCAAAAATTTCTCGGATATCTCACCAGGACGTTGTTCCCCGTCTAATTCTACGTACTTTGTCCAAGTTTGGCGATTTTAGGTGCAGCCGATCGAGAGAAATCCCGAAATTTGCGTTAGGGTGGAAAAATCGAAAAATCGGGCAAAGTTCGGAAAAACTTCCCGGTTTTCGCGACGGGATCGTCTTCTTCATCGAACTCCACGTAACTTGTCCAAGTTTCAGCGCCGTAGCTGCTCCGGAGCCCGAGAAACCGCTGTCCGTTCGAATCCCGAAATTTGAAAACCTTCTCGGGTCCCAAAACGACAATTTTCGGCGGAATTTTTGAAATTTCTCTTCTGATATGTGATCGGCATCCCAAATCCGAACACGTGTCAAAATTTGGGCCGAATCGGCCGGGCGGATCGCGAAAGAGCAAAGATCCGACAAACGGATGAAATAGATCCGCCTAATGTTCCGGTGGTAAATATAAGGTTAACTAGAACCCCCCCCCCCCTGGCCTCCGGGTGGCCTGCACCTATGACCTTGTTCACTTGCAGGCAAGTCGTTCGGGGGCATGGCCAACGTCTACCTGGCGAGGAAGATGAAGGAGCAGCAGCAACAGCAGCAGGAAGGGCTAGGCGAAGGCCGGTTCGGCTACGCCGTTCGCCTCTATCCGCTGGATAAGTCTCGCTTGGTGCTGGACGCGCTGCTGGTGCGCTCTTGGCTTCTCTGTGGTTCTTGTGAAGCTGGAGAAAGACTGGAAGAGAACGGAAGCGAAGGACGCATTTCAGAAAGAGGTGTCAGTGTTGGGCTCGCTGCGCCACGCAAACATTCTCCGAGCGACGGAGACGTTCCTCCACGACTCCTCGCTGGCCATCGTGTCGCCTCTCATGAACTTCGGTAGTAGTAGTATGGAAGCCGCTTGTTGTGCGTCTTCGCTAGAACCGCTGGCGTGTTTCCAGGCTCTGTCAAGGACGTGATCCACGCCCGCTTCAACTACGGGCTCGAGGAGACGGCCATCGCCTTGATTCTCAGGGACGTGGCAGCGGCGCTGGTTTACGTCCACGCCATGGGCTACATCCACCGGTGCGGTACCTACCGTAGTCCGTCCCGCCCCACTCCAATAGTACCCCCCCCCCCTCTCCAATAAAAGTGTCCCTACCTATTGGACCGTACTACATGTGTGTACTATAACAGTTATACTGTACACACGTGCACTGTACTATATTACTACAATTACTATACGTATTAGTTAATATTCCTTGTTAACCCGGTCTGCATCACTGCCTGTGAAGATCCACCAAATCAGGTGGCATTTATGGCTGCCAACTCACCGGTGATTGGTTCATAGGTGGAAGTTCCATCTACCAGCCATTCAGCGTTGATTTGGCAGCGGTAGATGCCACCTTATTTGGTGGATCTTCACAGGCAGTGATGCAGACCGCGTTAAGGTATTCAGCACACTGAAGGTATACTCTGTATGGGATTCATACATATTGTGTACATTGGGGCGCGGAAGAAGGGCTTGTTTTATGAAGCTCATAATCACCCCTACGCAGTCACTGATACACTGTGTATCTCCAAGCGCACTTCCCAATTCAGCTCCGTCAGGTCGAGTCACATCCTGCTGTCTTCGAATGGGGGCGCGAAGCTGTCGGGCTTCCGCCACTGCATCCGTCTCCCCCAGCATCTGCCCTGCGCCTCCTCCAACCTGCTGGTCCACGACTTCTCCCCCGCTCTCAAGTCCAGTCTCCTTTGGCTGGCGCCCGAGGTGCTTCAGCAGGTCTGGGATATAGTAAACCTGCGCATGCACTTGGGAGACGAGTATGGGGTGGAACATAGGTGCGATTGGGGAGGAGAGTCAGGAAATTTTCCGATAAACGGCCTGGAATGAGTACATATTTTGGCGTACGGCGCTATTTTTAGCATTTTTTCGTCGTTTTGGTACAATTAGCTTCTACTTAGACGAAAAGGATGTTTGTAGCATTTCGGAACTTTTTGGACAGCTCCAAGAACGCGATTCTTGTTCTTGTTTTGCCCCCTCCCCGCGGCTTAACCCCCCCCCCCACCCCAAGCCTCACGACTAATCGCATCTGCATGTTATGGGTTGTCGCGTGCCTGTCTCAGGACTTGAACGGCTACGGTACCAAGTCGGACGTCTACAGTCTGGGCATCACCGCCTGCGAGATGGCCAACGGCTTCCCGCCTTTCGCCGACATGGACGAGCCTTTGCAGGTGAATGCGCCCCTCCCCCTCCCATTACCACGCGCTCGTTTGACCCTCCTCTGCCATCAACGTAGAAGCGGCCTGGGGTTGGGTGGCGTGTATCGTGCGTCCTTTTGGGGACTGTGTAGCTTTGTTTTGCAGATGCTGTACGAGAAGTTGATGGGCACGACGCCTCGCTTGTTGGACGCTAACACTCTACCCCACGGTCTTCCCTTCCGTCTCTTCGTGTATTCGATTGACTTGTCAGTAGTAGGCGACTTCCACTTTGCGCTTTAGACGACGGCGCCCACTTCGTCCAGCGCGATCGGCGCTTCAGTGCCGCCTTTCACGACTTGGCTGATTTGTGCCTCAAGACCAGGCCTGAAGACAGGTTGGAGACGATAACCTGTGTACTTTGCGCAGCTGTCGGTTGCGTAATCGATGAGGCGCCAATTCCAATCTTGTTTCTGTTAGCGGGACTATCGAATGAACGACTGAGTGCGTGAGCGCCCTATGCGCTTCAGGATAGCCTCGAGCGATTTGGGCGGTCACGTGTTCTTCAAGCAGCTCAAGAAGTGCCGCCAGACTTTGGCCGACCTCTTTCTCCCCATGAAGCCCATCGCGCTGCCCGACGGGCGGGCGGCGACCTCCTCGCCTTCCTGCCCAGGTGCGCCTTCTTCCGAAGGTAGCTTCCTGAGCTGTGGTACTGTACCTATTTGCGCTGCTCTGCAGGAGCGTCGACCTCGAGTCCCACCAGTATGGATCTGTCGGAGACGAAGACGGAGAGCCCCATTCCAGTGACGCCGCCTTCATGGAACTTTTCTTAGATGACGCACGCGCACTCAACCTGCAGGACGATGAGGAGAAGTCGCCTGCGCGCCCGTGTTCATAGAAGAGCTGCTACTCTTTCTGCGAATGTTTACGTTCGTAGGCAAGGCTGAGGGGTTGTGCCAAAATTGGACGAAACTAGAGAGAGCGCCAGCTGAGTAATGGCTTCGTTGCGTCACACGACTCAATCGCGACCGTAGGCGTCTGTCGATGGCGATTCGGATTCTTGTTACTCAGAGAAATAGACATTCGCGAGGTTGGATTGCGTGACGAAATTTCGTTAGAACTCTGGAGTCGGTTAACCGGTCTAGTAGCAGTAGGTTGGCGACATTTCGACGACAGAGCACGACGATGACATTTGTGAGTGAATTGGGAGTGCAGAAACGGACTCGTTATGTGCAACGCTCCGTCGTTTGGCAGACGTGTGACCCATCCCTAAAGAGCAGAAATACTGCTTTGCGTTAAGTAGTCGAAATCCGATACACCGTGTTCGTTTAGGTGGTTGGTAGCTACTAGCCAGATAACGGCTCCCAGCGGAAGCCCACTTCATTAAGCCCGTTGCGCGGGAGGTCTGCTCCTCCGCCAAACAGCCATTCCGCGTGCGATGCTCAGTAGATTTCTCTCCGAGACGAAGACCCGTTTTCGAGCGCTTCCTCTGCGGCGGCCGACTTGATTTCGTTGCGCACCGTCCTCTGTCCTACCGTAGGAAACAAGCTAAGAGAGCCAAGCGAGTAGTCGAAACTTCGGCGTACTGTTGCCGCCGAAGTGTAGAGGTTAATCATTGGCACCACAAAGTGTCCGTTGACCTCAACAAGGTGGATTATTTAATTGAGTCATCCATCAACCCATTGCAGTCATTTCAGTAACAGCAGAGATGGGTGGACTTGCCGTAACGATTCGCGGATCTCTGCTCTTGTGTGGTTTGTTAGTCATCATCCTGAACCCTTCCGATCAGCGTCCTCAGACCGCGCCGCTCCCCAGAGGAGTCGACTTCTACTACTTCCCAGCTTTGCTGGAGGAGAAACGCTCCAATGCTGTTCCTGTGTCAGGAAGTGAGTTGGCGTAACGAGGACCCGTGTGAAATAAGCACCAAGTAATTGCCGTCCAGACTAATCGCGATATACAAAGTACACGTGTGTCACTATGTGGACGAGCCCATGATTTAGGTTTCTACGGCAAGAGGGGAGTTCCAGTAAGCGGCGGGATGTACGGCAAGCGTTCACGGTCGATCAAGACACGGAACGTTCCCATGAGCGGAGGCATCTATGGCTAGAGCAAGCCGACGGTTGCAGACTCGTTGACAGAAGAGACAAAATAGCCCTGACGACCATGTAACAGAAACGATCGATCTTTGTCGGTATTTGTTCCACTTCCAGTAAAGCCTACGTTGACGATCTGTTACACGACACCAACCCAACTGTTGCTCGTCGTGGACAAGGGAAAACGTTGCGTTGTGACCACGAGAACAACAGTAGCCAGAATTACGGTAGAAAATAACCCGCACCTTATGCCTGTCTGCACATGTACACATAGATGCGACTTCATACATGTAAGTCCATACCGTAATTTTTGGCGCAATTTTCAAATTTGAAAAGTGGTGTGACGATGAATCGCCCAGAAAGATCAAGTCTCTGCGCAATTACGTGAGGCCGCAATTTCAATGCTAAGAACTGTCGGCCGCCCGCCCTTTTCGGAGACGCGAAGCGCGACCCAAGAATGTTTCGAGAGACGGCGACTAGAGTGCTTTCAAAGCGAAGTGAAGAGCGGGAGTGGTAGGCGGAGCGCCGCAATAGTGTGCTCTTTATGACCATCGTCTTTCCTGTGGCACGCTGACGCTGTCTTTGCGGCTGAGCAGTCGCTCTTGTCAGTTGATATAGAACCGGACTGATAGTGAAGTTATGCATGTACCTATCGAGAAAGAGGCGTTTCCTCCACCACGATGCTTTTGCTAGTTCAGTGATCGTTGCCTAGTAGTGGTACGGACCCTTCCTTATCTTATGGCCTACTTGCAAAATGAATCGGTCGCTACGATTTCTATGACGCTTGCCTTTCTTGACTTGTGGGTGGACTAGGGTATGGGCGTAAGCAAAGGCGATGTGTCCTTAGCTAGCTTGCCCTTTGCAGTTTAGGCAACGCCATTCTGTAGCCGTTACTTTGTATGGTATTGGCGAGGTGCCGGCACATGCTTTGTCAGCGTTCCATTTGCTACGCGGCTACTAGACCTAAAAGGGCCTAGTCAATCAAGTCAATTATAGCCTGGGGAGTTAGTCAATTGAAGCCCTGGAGACCAATGCGCGCGACCTCGGGCCCTTTTGTGCCTTCTCCCTTCCGTTCAGTTGGTTGGTGGCGCTTGGCATAGGGCACTGTTAGCTACCGACCGCGCAGCATTCGTGTTGTTTCCGAAGCCGGATTGGTCGTCGGTGGGGGGCACAGCTCAGGCGACCAAACGAAGCGGCCGAACATGGATCTCGACGGCGAGGAGCCTTGCTGGACACTGGCGCGCGTGGCGCGCACGTTCATTCCAATGTTGCTGGTCACTTTGGTATGCCGCTGGCTAAATCGCCAGTTCCGAGATCACTGGGTCGAACTGGTGGGTCCCTACAAGGTCTGGCGGGCTGCCAATCTCTCGGTCTCATTGATTCACTCTTTCGTCAGCGGCTGCTGGGCTGTGGCCGTCTTCGCTTCCGATCCTCAGCTGTTCTTCGACATGGACAGGCACACATCAAGTGGCACGAGAATGGTACGGAATTTGATGCTGGACGGTAGCCAAGTGGAAGTTGAAGGGATCACCTTTTGCAGCTGGTCCTCACCTTGGGCTACCTCATCTATGACACCTTGGACAACGTCTTCAACGAGTGGACATTCCGCTCGGCCGAGATTCTCTCTCACCACGCCTTTTGTCTGGTGGCCTTCTTCGTCGCCGTCGTCTACGGACGCTTCGTGGGATACGCCTGCTTTGGTCTCCTGATGGAGGTCAACAGCGTGACGTTGCACGCGCGCACCCTCTGGCTCATAGCCGGCGCCGCCGCCGCCTCCACCACGAAGTCGCAGTCGAACGGCGCCGTGGCAGCCGTCGAGCGTGGCGGCGGCGCTACGCTCGCTTCCACAACCAACTCTTCCTTCTTTCGCTGGCTCTCACTGGTCAACCTCATAACACTGTTGCCCTTTCGCCTGCTGATCAGCGTCTACATGGCACTCTACGTCTGGCTGATGTCAGAGGGCGTACCGCCGCTCTACATCTACATTGGAGTGTACGGGTCGGCGTTCCTTTCAATCATGAACGTCGCACTCTTCTACCGGCTTATGAAGGCGGATGGCTACATTGGCAGGGCCAGCGAAGTTGCGCCAGCGACCGTGCCAGAAGAGAAGAAGAAAGTCACCTAGTTTCAAGCAATCTGCTTATCTGGCTGCGGGCCCATCATACACTCCAGAATCAGACCGCTGTGACACTTAGGCCAGTCGATTACTTAGCTCGATTTGCATTTGGCGAGTGATTACTTAGTTGTTGTTACAATGCTCGGGTTAGGGCAGACCAAGTTGGTTATACATGCATACCATTGCAATCAGGTTGGTAAGTTGCATGTACGATGACTAGCGGCCTTACAAGACGTTCTGTGTATTGTGTTGCTGACGATGCAAACTGGATAGTGTCTTCTAACTTGTTAAGAGAAATCATCGACAAGTGGGGCTTTGCCTTGAAAATACACAGCCAGCCGAGAAATCTGTGTTGCAACGAAAGCAACAGCTGCGCAGATCGTCCGTTGTTCGTAATGAGCCCAACACGAAGCGCCCAAAGGGGGCGGTGGGGGGTCAGCTGTGAGAACGACAGCCGCTAAGCGGAGTTCACTTTCACTCTCGAGTAGAAGCGTTCCATCCGCGCTAGCGGCTTGGGAGCAACGATGGAGGAACAATGCTTCCGATGCTCCCGCTGCAGCGTTAGCTGCTCACTTGGCGCGCATTGAGATGTGCGAAGAAGCGGAAGAAAGTTCACACCATTACTAAGGTAAGCACACCGACCACGTCGACAATGCGTCGGACTGTTGGAGCTCCAGCGCGGTACAGTTCGGCGCCTCCGCCGCAAACGGTTCCACCGCGGCCAATGCCAACCGGGGCGACTGGCTCACTGAGAATGGTGACACCGGGCGGTAGACCCATACTCGTTCGGACCGAGCGTCCCAAATTGGAAATGGAGAGCTTCAGCGCGGGCTACGTACCGATCAGCCGACGAGTGGACAGCGCCGGCCTTCGAGGCGCTAGCCTGATTGTAACCATAGTGGTGCTTCTGGTGCTCTGGATACTGGCCATCACGACGACGGTGGTAAGCAAATACGTACTACCTACCTCTAGTACTAACTTTCACACAGGGGCGCTGCACGTGGCGCGGAGAAGGCACTCGGCACACTTATCAAGGCGTATTTCCTCGAAATCAACTCTCACAACAACAGCAACACGCATCGAAGTTTGAACGAGCACCCACGCCACTGTAAGTAGACAAGTTTGAAATACGAATGTATCAATTTCAAAGCGCGTATGCAAATTCACGATGTTCTAACACTTTCAAATTTAAAACGAGTAGTGCAACAGGTCGCCACGAGTAAAATACGCGCAGTCAAAACACAACGGCCTGCTTGTCTCTTCGTCGCCTTCTCCCATGCCACATAACGTTCGATTATGCTTCACGATCGATTCTCTGGCAGCTGAATGTGGCCTTGATAATGACACTACGGATGAACCAGCGAGGGATGGAGTCGCTACAATTCCACAGCTCTTCTGGCGACGGCGATTCATCTCAGCCGGTTGTCCACTTCACGGCTGAGGAAGGCGTCGAATTAGACACCGTCGTCTGCAACAGCGGCAAGATCGGAGGCTTCCACCAGCGCCCGTTGAATGTGCTGGGCACGAGGGTAGGGTGGTCATTGTTGTCGTTGTTATAGACGTCCGTCCGTATACCCCGACTTCCTATAGGTGCTTCTGTCGAGCAAACAAACCCGCGAGGAAGACGCTATACCCGACGTTTTGCCTCCGAAGACTAAACTGGTCGTGGAACACGGCAGAGTGCGGATCGAGGGCGCCAAAAACTTTGTCGTGGTCGATCCCCGGACGGGGAACTCGACCTTCGACGCCCGGAGGCCGCAGTTTGCTCTGGAGCCGGCCAGGAAGAAGCATATTCGGCACATCACCACCAAGAAGATCGTCACAAACAAGGTGGTCGGTCTCTGCGCCTTTCGCAATCGACGACGGCGACAACAAATTGCGCAAATTGACGCACTAACTGGATGCCGCCAACTATACACCAATGCAGCGCGTTCTGTCAACAGATTCGCTCGCCAACGAAGCAGTCGCTGTCGTTCTCAGTTGAGGACCTGAGCTTCCGGGGCAACGAAGGCAACCTCTTCAACTCGACCACATTCCAGGCGCGCGTCCAAGACGACATCAGCTTCGTCACTGGGGTGGGTCGGCAACGATGCCACCAATCGCAGCAACACGTGTATATGCCACATGGGGGTTGGAGAGGGAGGGGGGGGGGGGGGTACGTAGAATGTGCGCATTCTCGGCGGCACTAGCTGCGCTGCTGATATCACGCCGATTACTGTATACTTCGCGCATATGTATGTACATGAATGTACACTTCGGGTTGAGGTACTCTAGAAAAGATCTGTAAGACTCTTATTCAGAAGCAAGGCTCTATCTCCTTGGAAGGAGGCGGCGGCGGAGTGCGCTTCTCGACTTCGGAGAGCTACCAGAGGTCGACGTCGCCGGAGCTGACGGCGCACATCATGTCCTTCCGACTCTGCGTCTGCCGAGACACAAATAGGCTCTTTATCGTCGAGGCCAACCAGCCTTGTAGAATGGAAGACGAGAAGTGCTAGCCGAGTGACGCGAAGCCTTTACATGTATAAACAGGACGCATAAATATCTGAAAGCGCACGTCTGTCTGTGCACGCGCACGAAGTGTTGTACGCGCCCGGTCAGAAGACGAAATGTGGTCTCTGCTCAATCTCGAAGGAGGTGACGGCCACGCGGTCGACCGAGACGCCCGACTGAAGCAGAAGGGCCGTCTTTTTCAGCGACTTGGCGCTCAGAAGCTTGGCGGCGCTGCAACGGGAAACTATAGATAGGTAACTTCTGACACGTATACTGCATGCGCAGTGTGTATCCAGAGACAAACGAGCAGCGACCCACAAGTGGAACTCGACTCCGGCGCTGCTCTCGACCGCCTGCTTCGAGGTCATCTTCAGCAGGCCTCCCGTCGTCTCCAGCAGCAGCGTCACCACGTGCTCCACCGACTGAAGCTCTGCGACAAACACTTTGAGCTGCAGAGCAATGGCCCCTTCACTTAGGAATCGCGCGCAAAAGAGCCTGAAGTGGAACCAATGGGCGTCGCACAATGATAGAGTTATTACCAAATTGCAGCGCCGCGATCGTACGTCACGACGACGTCTCCTTCTTCTTCGGCGACCGGCGCCGTCGCCAACTTGCACAGCGAGTGGAGGTGAACCGGCTGACTCGAGAGGTCGAAAATTCTACCTTGGCTTCCCTGAAACGAGGTAGTGACCAGTGCAACATACGCTCGGTTGATTGTTCCTCAGCTAGTGGGGTGGGGAAAGCAAGCAGCGGCAATCCACCTAACGTCCGCAGTTCACATTTCTCTACCTCTTTGCAGTCAAACGCTACTCTATAGGATACAACGTTATCAAAAGCTGACCTACCAGTCTGATAGGCGCCGACACCTCGTCGAGAGGAAGAGGCCCTTTCAGGGTCAGAGGAAGGCATTGGTCGTTCAGTGGTCGGCAACGCAACCCATCTGTGAGACAATGCCAAAACTTCTTGCTCGTCTCTGGGAACGCGTGCTTGGCGTCCTCCGCCAGGTTCTCATAAGTCCATCCGGGCGCGAATATGGCCGCCGAGAAGCCGAAGCGCCTCGCCAGCGTCAGAGGGAGGACGCAGTTGAAGCCGCCCCCTCCCAGAGTGCCCCGACCAAAGCAGTCGACGCCGAAGTAAACCTCAGTGGAAGGGCGCGAACTGCGCGCGTCGGCCGAGGACGCCAGATGAGAGGCCGTCGCCTTCAGCGACTTCTCCACCCAGAAGTAGTTTAGGAAGATCGAGTCGGACACGTCCAGGAAGGGCCTAAATTAGTAGGTTACCGTAAATATTCTAATATGCCATCCCTCTCTAATAAGATACCATCATCAAATCGAACCCCTTCATGGAAGGATGGTAGCGTAATAAGCCCCACGGCTCCAATAGTACCTCCTACCTTATGCACTAATATTTGCATGTGTGTGTACTATAACTGTACTACTGTATGCACGTATACTGTACTCTAGTACTACTACAAATACTGTATGTAGTAAATATGCCTCTAACGGGTATTTAGTGCACAGAAGGTATACCTAGCCTGGTATTGACACATTTTCTATGTATATGGTGACTGGAAAGGGGTTGAACAACTCTCCCGCTCAAATAAGCCTCCACCCTCCAATAGTACCCCAGCTACGAGGTTGAAAAAATAGGACCCCAGGGACCTATCAGAGTATTCACGGGACAACAGTTGGATTCTCAAAATACGGCTGGAGAGCGCCGGTCAACGCGCATGTGTAAGTATATACTCCTAGCTACAGTAGGCGCAATGTGCAACGCGATCGATCGCTCTTGCCTGTTGAGGGCGTTGAGCTCGTCCTGCCAGCGCAGTCTTCCCGAGGAGGCGACGACGGAGTCGTACCACTGGACGTGCGAGTGGGCGCCCACTTTCTCGCGACAGCGATCCTTCAGCGACTCCACGAAGCGGACCAGCGATGGAGTCGTCTCGAACTGAACAAATTGCGACCGCACCTAGGATGGACAGCCGGCATCTACATACATGCGCATTGTCGCATTATGTACTCCCGCACAGCAGATGCGCAGGCGCACCTCGACCTCCACCTCCATGTTGAGCAGCCAGCCCTCGAAGCGGTAGAAGTGGGCGATTTCGGCCAACTTGGAGGCGCAGTAGTCGGCCATCTCGCCGGTTCTCAGTATGTCGCCCAAACGTCTGGCGCCGTCGTCGCCCTCGAAGATCAGCGTGCCTGAGCGGCCCACGGATTCTGTCGTATGACAAAAGAAATCGAGAGACAGACAGCCAGTGGAGCACTAACCGAGGACCCGTGTTCCGTGTTTGTGCGCCGCATCGATCCATCCCTTGGGGGGAATTGTGACGAAGGTGTGGGAGAAGTAGACGAAGACGTCGATGTACCACCAGTAGGAGAAGTAGTAGGGACAGGCCTGCCCTTCCGACAGCACGTATCCCTCAGTGAATCTGCAGCAGTTGAGCCGTTGTTCAGATCAGCTCGCTCCATCACAGATCAGGCACAATCAACAGCACCGTTTCAATCTGACGGGCCAGGGGTGACTAACACACACTTACACATCTGTCAATGATTCAAAGACTGCCTGCAGTGGAAGCAGTTTTCTGCTTGTTGGGAATACTGCAACAGTCTTCTCGATACTCTTCTATCGGCGCCAGATTCGACTGTAATTGCGTCGGTCAATGGTCATGTTATTCCATGACTTTCTCTGCGCGTTTCTTTTAGGGCTCCACGACAGCAGCAGCGGCGGCAAAGGGCATGACCGTGGTTGGTATCATATCACATCATCGGTCTGTCGCATGATATCGTGGCTATTATCACTGTGGTTGTTGCTGTTGTTGGCTGCAGCGCTTGAGCTCCATGGCATCGTTTTCCCAGTCGAAGTGTTGTGGGGAGGAGGCTCGTGGAAGCTCTCGGCGCAGCATGCGCGCCATTCGCTCGTAGTCGGGTCGCTCGCCGAACCGGATGGAGGCCAGAGAGCGCGCCCAGCGACGGAAGCTGTACTGAGGGATTCTGTCCAACCCGAGGCCCAGTAGCTTGTAGGCGGTGTACTGTCGCTTCTCCTCCAGAATCTTCTGCTGCTGCCTGTGGCGGTACCAGGGCAGGCGGCCAAGCATCAGCTCAACGACAGAGTAGAACAGGGAGATGAGGTCGTCTCCACGATGCTGGTCGGCCCGCGACAGCGCGTTCACCGACGCGTAGCGCGGCGTGCCTCGGAAGCCGACCGTCCCGCGCCGTCTCGCCGGTACGCTGTCGGCGCCGCCTTTCTCTCGCTGCCAACGTCGCACCATGCCGAAGTCCACCTGCAACTGAAGGTAATGGATCGCTGCTGCTGTTGTAAGTTTCGAGGAGAAGCTCGGACCAGTATCAGGGTGCGCATGCGCGTTCGCGAGGCCAATCCCAGGCACATGTTGGAAGGCTTGACGTCGCGGTGAATCCAGCCGGCGTCGTGTAGCACTCGCAGGCCTTCTAGAGCTTGAGCTGTCAGCCTGACGACCGTGTGGGCCGACAGGCGTCCATCCGTTCTCTGCTTCTTCAGCTCGGAGACGTTCCTCGACAGGCGCTCCATCACGATGTAGTTGACCTGCGCCTCCTCGCTGTGGCCGCTGGCCAACACATACGGCATGTGGTGCGTCGTCGTCGGCATTTCCCCCTCCTTGCTTGTCGCTTGGGCGCGAGCCTTCTGCAGCTCGTGGAGGACGGACATTTCCAGGTGCATGCGTCGGCAGTCGCGCTTGCTACTCTGCAGCTTGGCCGCTGTCAGGTGCTCTCCATCCTGCTCGTCGTCACAGGCGTAGACTTGCCCGAATGCGCCTCGGCCGATCAGCTGCAGTAGCCTGTAGCGGTTCACTAGCCTTGTTCCTAGCGGCGCCAGCGGCTGGACGCGGGAGGCTAGCAGCGCCATGACTGCCTTGTCGCCTTCTCTTCCTTCCTCGTCTTCTCCTTCCTTCTTGTCTTCTCCTTTGTCGGCTTCCTTGTCGCCCGCCGGCGCGCTTGACGTCGAGGGGTCGAGCAGTCGTCGCAGTTCGGTGTTGGTCAGACGGCCGGCGTCTTTCGGCTGCTGCCGCCGACTTTTGCTGCTGCTGCTGCCTTCCTTCGCAGGTCGCAAGCCTTTGACGCTTCCGCCTGAGCAGCCGTTGTCTGTCGTTGGCTTCTCCGTCTCTTGCTGAGTCTTTTCGATGTTGGGCCCTTGTCGCTGCCGCTGCTGTTGGCCGGTCGATCGACTGCGACGTTGGCGACTGCGACTTCGCCTGCCCGATTTCTGCCGCTGCTGCCGCCGTCCGCCGTCGACTTGCTTGTTCATCTTCTTCAATTGGATGATCTTCTTCTTATTGACCTAGTTAGTTGATTACACCAGTCAGTTAGTTACCGAGTATCGTATGACTGAATGTGCAATGTTGGGGCACTTATACAGCCAGAAACGATCTAAGCTCCTTAGGAACGCGTGCACCTGTCCTCGAGATATCCTCCGGCGAAATCGTGACAGATCAGAGTTTTGTACTTCGTTGGGTCATCGAAGCCAGCGGCGAAAGCGCCGTCCAACGGTTGGCCCCTCTTGCGTAGCTCGTGCTCCCTCTCCTGCTGTCCACCACTTCCCCATGACTGTAACTGGCGCAAATCCGTCAGCGGCTGACATTCGACCCCGAGGCCTCTACCATCATGAGGAGCGGATTTGGAAGAGTCGTCTTCCTCGCGCTTGCCAATCTCTCCCATTTCGCTTCAAGACAGTGATACTGTGCGATTTCGATCTCGCGAAGAACGTTTCCTCCAAATCTCACGACGACCGATGATGCTGCAGACAACAGAAATGAATCAGAAGCTGCCTTCCGGCTGATCTGGTGGTGATGGTGAGTGGTGGTATGGTATCGGGTGTCCCATCTGATCTGATTCAATTCAAACTACCGCACTAATGAACTAATTTGCGGCCACAAATTTTGTGGCATTTTTGTGCCCAACAATCTCTCGCAGACTTTCAAAATCTAGAGAGCCGACGAACGAAAATCATGTTCTCGAACGATCAAATTATTGCGTTGTGTTTCTCAGTGGAGCGTTGGTGTTTGGGGAGAGTCTTCTCACAACCGTCAGTTCTGTCTTCTATTTGTTTCCGTGTCTTGTTTTGGGCGATGATATCTTTTGAGCGCGAAGTGTGAGCTGAGGGAGGGTGCTCCGCATTGCGATGGCAGTGGCGGCGGCGACTCACGTAGGCATCTTCTGCACCTCGTTCGCCGGTAGCGGGTAGCCGCATAGGTTCCTACCAGATTTGGTCCGGGGGGGGGGGGTCAACTGAGGGTCGAGGGGGGGGGGTGGGTCATCCGGACCCGGATTCCGTTTCCGGATGGCCATTTTGAAAAGCTAGGGGGTCTTTTACTGAAGGAAATTTGGCAGTTTTTGCTTCAAAAAGTGCAGAAAAACGTGTATTTTACTCATTTAGTACCGCAAACATACACATACAAGTGATACGTGACACTCCTTGAGTGTCAGATAGGCACTCCGCGTGATTGTTTTAGCAGACGGGGGCACAGAAACGCGTCGGAGCAGGCTGTACTGACGACGATGAGCGCAGGCTGTACTGACCGCTGAATGTCAATGCCACTGTCAATGCCACTCACAATGTAGAATGCCAGCGGCGCCCCAATTGTACAGGCGTGCGTTATCTACGCTACATAGCGGGGGCCCCCCGCTGGGGTGGACGGCGTTGGTGACTCTAGGGCTACAGAACGATGCTCCTATAACTCGGTTCGATTGCGCGCGCGTAGACGCCTTTCTCAGCGCGTCTTATATGGACGGCGTACTGTAGGCGCAGCAAAAACAATGGCGGACGGTATTTTCGGATTCGCGAAATTTTACAGAGCGTGAGTGTATTCGGCCAAAATCAGGCTAAATACACCGCAAATCGCCAAACGAACGACGGATTCGCGTTCTGCGGCGTCAGAAAGCCCAGACAAAACTGTCAACGCAATTTTGAAAATTCGACCCCGGGACCCAATTTTTGGCCGGCCGGGTGCCGAAATCAGGGTAAAGGCGTCCCAAATCGCAAAACAAACACCGGAATCGTGTTCAGCGTCGTCGAAAACCCCCGAAACGAGTGAAAACTCAATTTCGAAAATTTGACCCCGGGATTCAAAAATTCGGCGCGGCCGGGATACGGTACCTCAAAATGGTCAAAACACTTCGTCTAGACCAACTTTTAACGCGGAACACGATGCAACGGTCAATTTGCAGCTAAAGATACGCTTTCCGGCCCAAAAATCCATTCAAAGTCGAGAATCCCAATTTTCCGCTCGGGACCCGGGACTTTTGCCACCGCGCATCTTCCGAACGGCGAGACCGATCTCGGCGGTTTTGGTGTCGAATGAAAGGTAATATAAGTGTCCAGGTCAGAAATTAAATTGGCGAGGATCCACCGTCGCAAACCCGAGTTACGATTTTTTAAAGGTCGGAAAAAGATTCAAAATTTTGAATTTTCTACCGTGCTCCAGCTTCAGACCACCTAGCGAGCCGAGTCCGGTCTGGTTCTGAAGAGGACCCAAAGGCCTACAACATATCCGAAAATCGCCAAATTCGATCCACTTTTGCGAAAGTTATGGCGTGAATATTTTTTTATACTCCACAAAAAATGTGGAGTATATAGCGATTGTGCGCGAAACGCAGAAAATTACAGTCAACGGCGTTCGCGCGTGAAGCGGCCGATTTGCAAACGGTTTTTTGCGTTGGGTAGGCCTAGTAGGTGGGCAACCTGCACGACATATGGGGTCACGCTCCAGGACCCCGTTGGCGGGAAATTCAAAAATTTAAATTTTCAAAGTACTGAAAAATGGGTTGGGCAAGGTAGAACTCGAAAAAGTTGCATATAATGGTATATACTATCTTTTGATATGTTGTAGCCCTCGATAGTGCCGAACACGCAAAAAAAGAATTGGATCGCTGCGGGACCCATTTTGGCGCCAAATTTGAAAAATTCGCGATTTTTCGCTTTTTTCCGACTTTGACGGTTTGCTGTGCGCGATAGGTAGCAGCTAGAGCCGCGAGACCGCTTTTGGTGCTCCTTCCCAGATGTCCTCTATCGAATGAGCCATGAACGGAGAAAATCGGTTGAGACACAGAAAAGTTATCTTGGTGGAACTTTTTTGACTCCGGGGTCAAAAATTGCGCTTTTCGCATTTCGGCGTCTATAGCGCTAGAATGCGTTGCCGAATCGTTCCAAAAGTGGTTTCAAACGATTCTGCGCTTAAATCTGGCCCAGAAAAGTATTTTTGAAAAATTTGCAGAGCTACAGTATCCCTGCCGCGTCGGTTTGAATTTTGGGCGTCGGGTCAACTTTGCCAATATTATGCTCGATTTCGGGGTTTTCGGGGGCGCTGATTACGAATTTAGCATCCGTTCAGTGTATAGATGATGTTTAAACGTACCTACGACGAATTTGTATGCTACCGTACCCCAAGTGCAGAATTTTGGTTTTGCGAGTCCATAGGAAGTTAGGGGTGTTGTATGTCGATTCTGGGGTATTCTGTGGTGTAGATCACGAATTCGGCATTAGTTTTGCGATTTGGAGTGTCAGGGGGCCACAAAGGAGAGTAGTCACCGTGCGTAGGAGTTCAAATTTGTGGAGTATACTGCGTCCCCCGGACGACTTGCCTGGTTTTACTTAGCAAAAATTTGAATTTTTGAATTTTCGCAAAATTCTTCCACCGCCGAAATTTTTTCACCCCCCGAGCACGCTGCGCGTCGTCATAAGCTATCTTTTAAAAAAAAAAATTGGCTCCCTAGGTGCTTCGTAGCGAGCGCTAGCCCCGAACATGCTAACTGTGGGCTTTTACCGCTCCTATAGCACTCCTTCGCTTTTCAAGCGGCGGAGTGCCAAAAACGCCATTTACTAGCTTAAAAATGGTCAAAATACATATTAAAATAAAACAACAAAATTGCGCTGCAGGCGAAAATTTTTTGGCAATTTGGGGTCGCTAGGGGGGGGGGGGGGTCGCCGGGTCGGTCTGGGATGGGAGTCCGGGGGGGGGGGGGGGGGCGTCCGGAACCACGTCCGTATAGGCCGATGGCCAAGGGGGGGGGGGGGGTAACCCGCCCCAAACCGCCCCCCCCCCCCCCAAAGGAACCTATGGGTAGCCGTTCATTTGAGCCGATGGTTAGCAAAGCTGAGTCGGGCGGACTGGCTGTGGCTTGGTCGGGCCGGCGCCGTGGCGAGCCGCCATTTCGTTTCTCATTCTCCATCGTTGGCGGCCGCCTGACTGACGGGCCCAGTGCCGTTATTAGCGCCATTGGGGGCGCAGACCAAGGGAACCTGTGATGGACAGCTGAGCCCTTCTTCCCTTCTCTTTCTGTCGCCGCGTTCTGTTGCCGGCGGCCGCCCAAGCTCTCCCATTTCCTGCGAAGCATGAGCCGTCTTGTGCCCGCTGCTTCCACTTTGTCGTGACGAAAGGACAACGTCCGTGTAGAGGGAGCCTGAGAAGGACGTTGCGGAGCCTGCTGGCTTACTTCGGTCATTCGTTCTCTTCTCACGCCGACGAGGACCCGACCCATAATTCCGTCCCTTGCGTCACTCTTCAAGGGCGCGCGTTGCCGCTCCCACTTGTTGCGGCGGTGCTGGCTAGCTATATCTACAATAGCTGGCTCGTCGATTCAAGAGATCTCTGGCGTTGGCGTACGTAGTAGCTAGTAGAGTGGCGCCGCCGTCCAGCCAGCAGCCGACACCCCCGCCTCTCGCATGGAGCGACCGTTTCTGTCTCTTCTCTTTCATTCACAGTATCGATTGGTTTGTTCAGTTGTGGGTGAGACGGGCTGTGTCGCTGTCTCAGGCCTCGTAGGCACAAACGGTCCTCACAAGAAAGAGGCCGAGGCGAACAGTTGAAGGGCGACGCCGCCTACTCGGCCGGTCGTCGCGCAGTGGCGCTTCCCAAATCAAAATGTCGGTCATCATGGACAACTACGAGTCGATGAACGACCCACAGGGCCTCAAGTACTTCTCGTGGATCTTCGGCGCTTCCCAAGTGTTTGGTGGGGCGCCGTACCAAAACTTCGACGGGGACGAATAGAACAGCATCGACTCGTCCTTTCGTCGCTTTCAGGGGGACTGTCAGTCGTGCTGGTGGCGGTCTGGATGGGCGGCTTCGACAACGGCTTCGGCTGGTCCGAAGATCCCCACCGCCAGTTCAGCTATCATCCGCTCTTCATGGTCATCGGCATGATCTTCCTCTATGGAGAATGTGCGTCTAGTAGTGTAGGTGGAAGCAGAGCGGAAACGAAGGAAGTCGCGCCTCTCTCTTCAGCGATCCTCGTCTACCGCGTGTTCCGCCACGAGCGCAAGACCTTCACGAAGCTGCTGCATCTCGTGCTCCACTCCATGGTCCTGGTGTTCTTCGGCGTGGCTCTGAAGGCGGTGCTCGACAACCACAAGAACAACGTCGACGAGCATGGCTTGCCCAAGCCCCTCTCCGACTGGCACTCCATGCACAGCTGGCTGGGCGCCACAGCCATCGCCCTCTTTGTGACGCAGGTGGAGCCTAAAGGAGCACTTCCGGCGCGGCCCCTTTGCGTGGAAGCGTCGTCAGTGTCTGTCAATTGGGCAGGCTGAGCCAATGTCGGAGAGCGCGCGTCAATGCACGCGACATTGCTAATGGCAGCTGCTGTCATTTTTTTGTAGTTCTGGCGCGTTATACTTCGCTACCACTTTTTAGCACTCCGACCCCAAAAGGGGCGGAGTGCTATAGTGGAGCTGACACCGACTAACTTTTTTGCCACTCACTTTCGTGCCTCATTTCTCATCCGATTTGGACGGGGTTTTTTTTAATCGATAGCTCTCGAGGGATAGTAGGGGTGCTCGGGCCTTCGTTTTTTTCGCGTGGTGGAAAAATTTTGAGAAAAATTCAAAAATTTGAATTTTTACTTACTGGGAGGGTGTTCACCCAGCTGGAATTTCTGGAATAGTGGGCCGATTTTGACGCCCTTTGGATATGTTATAGCCCTCGACGAGACGAACAGGGGAAAAAAATCCCGAGCCAATCGGCCGACGCGTTCTCGGGTTACGATAGGCGAAAGCGATTTTTTGACAAAAATTTGCCTTTAAAAAATCCTAGTAAATCAGGGAGTTGTTGGATCGGGCCAGATATCTCCAATCGGCAAGATTAACATGTTCTCTTTCGCTTAAGACCAAAATCTCTGAAATCCGCCGCGGAAATCTTGAGTTCTGATTTGGCAACCGGTCTCCGTCGGGGGTCGAAAATTCCAATTTTTGACTTTCGGCCGTTTTAGCGCCCGATTGCGATGATTTATGGCCAAATGGACTGCACCACGCGATTCCCCGTCGAAAACTGATCCGGAATCGATTTTCAAAAATATTTTTTCGGCTACCGTACCCCGGCCGCGTCCAAAATTCGAATTTCCACCCGGGTGGTCAAAATCAATGTTGGAGTCGATCCCGGTGCTTTCGGGGTCGCTGATGCCGAATCTGGCGTTATTTTGGCGTTTTGGATCAAGATTGGCGAGTTTTGGTCGAAAATCGACCTACCGTAGCCCTACGTCGACGAAACTGGAAGTGTGGTAATTGTACGGTTGAAGTGTCGATTCTAGGGTATTTCGCGGCGAGGAACGCGAATTCGCTATTGGTTTCTCCATTTTGTGTCGATTTTGCCATCAAACAGCCACTTTCCTAATGCCGAAATTCAAATTAGAATGCAATTTTTACTGTACTCTCCTCAAACTATTTGCAGCTTAAATTTGCGCGCGCATTCAAACTTCTGAATTGAAGGGCAATGCAGTGTGGAAAGGCGGCGTGGTAAAGTAAGCATCTGCGCATGAACTGTCAATTCTTCCCGTCCAAAATGGCAAGGCGAGTTTGCGATTGGCGCAGCCCCGAATCTTAGCTGCCGGCTAGGCGGCTACTGGTTGAATCGAAGCGAAATGGCGCATTTTGGACTCAATTCGGCCTGGTCTACAGGATTTCGGTGGAGTTCTGCTGCGCGCCGGTAGGTGGAGGGAATACGCGTACTCTGAAACTCGCGCGCGGGCGGAATTTGTGGAGAACCTTTGGGCGGAAATCGGCCTTATTTCTCAAGATAAGTGAGTGGCGGTCTGCTTTCTCCCGTTCGGGTCGGAGTGCTTCACTGCAGGCTCTCCTGCACGTTTCCCTTGTCCACCCTGTTTGGTGAGCCTCTCGTTCAGTACGTGGGCGGCTTCGTGACCTTCTTCTACCCCACTCTGCCGGGAGGAGCGCGCAAGTGGCTTCTACCGAAGCACCAGTTCCTGGGCCTCGGGCTCTTCGTGCTGGTGGGCGCCGTCGCCCTGACCGGCATCGCCGAGCGGGCCGCCTGGCACATCAAGTGGGCCATATAGTGGTTGCGCTTCCTTTCGATAGTATCCGTCAGTATACTTTTCGGTTCTCAGGTGCTGGACGCCGGGCGAGTTCTGCGGCGGGCTGGCAGTGGCCAATCTGCTGGGCGTCTCTCTGGCCCTCTTCGTGGCGACCGTCTTCTACCTGGTCTGGAAGCAGGAGTACAAGCGCAAGGCCCTCCCGGAGGAGGAGTCCCTGCAGCCGCTGACGGCCGACTAGCAGTGTAGCGGCGCTGCACTCTAGGAAGAGACGCGCGCGCCTCTCATCTACAGTGGATTGACGCGGGGCTTTCGCGAGAATGCGCCCCGAAAGTTTCGCGTCGACTCTTTGTGGTGGACCCTTACATACATCGGATTTCCTTCCACTCCGCGTGCTTTGGCCGCTCTCGTTCTAGTCAACCTGTTTCGTGCAGTGGTGACGCTTCTCTGTCGCAATAATTCTAGGCTTGTGTGACTGGCGAAGGCCGAAATCAAAAGGGGAAACAAACAACCTACAGTACGACTGCTGCTGCTTCCAATAAACGCTCGGTGGTTTTCGTCCGACTGTGATCTTGTTCTGTCGTCGTGACTCGCGTCTCTTCTGGTGCGAACTGCGCTCGTGTTAGCGTAGCTGCGCTTCTTGTGGGCGGTGGGGCGCCTGCATTATAATTACCTACCTATATGTATTTCCCTGTCGTTTCGGGGCAATGGATCTCTCAACCTTCGAACCAAATGTAGTGTGTGTGTGTGTGACGTCTGTGGAGGTTCTGATGAACGGTTCTTGTTACGCCCAAGAGAACAGTGGCGACGTTTGTTGTGCGCTATTCTTTCGACCTTAGGTAGGTACCGTGAATCCGTCTCCCTGCGTCCTTGTGTGGTAATCGGTTCTCCTCAAGTAACCGGTGTCTGTCTGTGCCTTTATCGGAGGCATTTCCGACCGTCTGTGTTTCTCTCCGAGTCGAGTGGGTCTCTTCTGTGTTTCTATGCTCTACTTAGATAGCAGCCTGAGTTTGAACAAATTGGAACGTGTTGGCTATCCGGCAAGACGCAGCAAATGCACAGGAGCGCATTGAAGCTTTGGCGCTCGCCATAGCTGTGGTGGCTATACCAGCTGTAGTGATAGGATACCGTTCAGGAATGGACATATTTGTTCGGCTGTAACAATCTGCACAAATATAGAAACGACGGACACGTAGCAGTAACCTACAAAGTGTATTTACAGTACTGAAAATGTATACGTAGACAAGGCGATTATGAGGATTGTGCGCAATCTGCGTGTGGAAGATGGAGTAGACGAAGATCAAACAGAAAGACGGCGGAGAAGGGACGAAGAAGCAGAGTAAAGTACACCTATTGTGGGTACCGTACCTACGTATGTATAGTCTTTGGTGTACTTGGTCCGTACCTACGTTGGTACAATCTGTGCCATTGCTACAGTACCTACGCATGTATAATCTCTAGTGTAAGTGCTACCGTACCTAAGCATGTATAATCTCTAGTGTAATTGCAACCGTACTTACGTATGTATAATCTCTGGCATAATTGCTACCGTACTGATGTACGTGTCGTATGACCAACCCTAGACGTGCCCTAGCTCATTGCCTAGATCGCCGTTGCATTCGGTCGGTCACTTCGCTGCCTCGACGTCGCCTTCGTCGGTCGGCAGCGACTCGTAGCCGGCCCGTGGGCGGTAGCGGAAGTGCTGGGCGATGACCATGGCGTCGAGGAAGCAGCAGCCGAAGCTGCCCACCAGCCAGGGCATGTGGCGCAGCATGTAGCGTTCTCCCTGGCCGCCGAACACCACCGAGAGTCCGTAGGCCAAGTTGGCGAAGACGATGATCACGAACATGGACACGGACATGCCCTCCGTCGACTGCCGCCGGTAGTTCTTCAGCAGTTGGGGCACTCGGCCGCAGAGGTAGCTGGCGGCCGACAGGACGCCCACGCTGTAGCCGATAGTATCGCCAGTGCTGGTGAGGAGCTGCTTTTGCAGGCGCCGCGAAGTGAACGTAGAGGGCAGGACTTCGACCGCGTCGGTATCGGGAGCGCTCGGAAGAGAGCCGATGGCGGCGAAGAGTAGGACGCAGGCCACCAGCTGCTTAGCCGATGGTTCTGCGTTCGACTGGCGCCATCCCTTCGACGCTTTCTGACCCAGGTGGAACACGTCGTAGTAAAAGTACTGTATGAACAGCAGGACGTCGGAGATGATGTAGTAGAGGCCGATGACGATTTGAACCTGAATGAGGCGCCAAGCTGCATCTGTTGCGTCCACAACGGCAGCGCAACAATTCGAACCGTCAGCTGATGCGTGAGAATGGCGCCGATGAAGTTGGCAGTGTCGCCTGCCAGCCAGAAGATGAGGAAGTAGATCGACAAGCCGTCGGTGTTCTTCCGCACGTAGTTCTCGTACAGCTGGGGGAACAGCGGCACGAACCAGAGAGCGAGGGAAATATAACCGGAAAACCAAGACCACAGTTTGACGTGGCACTTAGTGGCGATCGGGGATCCAGGAAATCCAACGGCTAACTAACACACCTAGAATGAAGCTGGCGAGCTGCGCGTCCGTGAGCACGCACTCGCGGAAAAGGTTCCAGATCCACGCCACTCCGCCTAAGCACTCGTGCATCGTGTCGTCGCGTATGGAAGTGCAGCGAGTAAATATTGCAGAAAGACACACGAGTGTACTACTAACTGGAGGCAGCAACTGAGTGCTTCGCCCCAGTCACTCTGACCGTGCTTATCAGCTCGCTTGGCAGCGGGTACCACCTTGATTGCTCCGTTTACCTAGCCCTGACAGTTTGCTTTGCGACCATGTGCACCTAACGCTTACTCGCTATCTTTCTATTTCCGCATACACCTGCGCGGCCGTCATTCAAGTGCATCAATCTTTCAAGTGTTGCAGCTAGCAAGAAAGCGCTTTCTGGCCTCGCCTAGCCGGTGTGATCTCAGAGTTCCAACTTTCTCATCAGAAAGTGTGCCAGAACTGTAACGGTCATTTTTTCATACTGCAGATTAGTACCTACTGTCGGAACAAAAATAACAAAATAACGAGAGAAGCACCGTAGACAAACAGGAGCCTATATCAATAGCAGAGTACTCGTAATAGGCAAAGCGAGAATAAAAGAGGCACAACCACATCCAGAAGCAACGAAAGCACAGAATGGAAATATCAAAGGTGAAAGAGCTCAGCACGTGAGAACAATGATCTCTTGCTGGTTACAATTACAACCAATCATAGCGCAGAGCAGTGCCTACAGTATTGCGAAGCTCAATCACTACGATAGTGCTGGCGACGCGTTTCTATTACACGGTTCGTCCGCTCGTTCGCGGCGCCGTGAGATTGGCTGCGGCGGCTCAGGCGGCGCGCGCTCTCCCTCTGCGCTTCCAAGTCTTCTTCGTCCTCTTCCTCTTCCATGGACAGCAGCTTCTCGTAGGCGCCGCCCTCGTAGTAGACGAAGTACTGTCCGATGACCATGGCGTCGAGGAAGCAGCAGCCGAAGCTGCCCAGCAGCCAGGGCAGGTGGTGCATCACGTACCAGTCGCCCCTTCCGCCCAACACCACCGACAACCCGTAGGTGAGGTTGGCGAAGACGATGATCACGAACATGGCCAGGGAGACGCCCTCCGTCGACTGCCGCCGGTAGTTCTTCAGCAGCTGGGGCACGCGGCCGCAGAGGTAGCTGGCGGCCGACAGCATGCCAATGGCGTAGCCGATGGCGTCGCTGGTGTTGGCGAAGAGCTGGCGCTGCAGACGGCGCGAGACGAAGACCGACGGGTCGTTCTCGGCGCGTTCTGCCGCCAGCAGATCCCCCTCCGAGTTCGAGGCGCCGGGCAGCGAGCCGATTGCGGCGAACAGCAGCAGGCAAGACAGCAACTGTCCCCCAGTAGGCTCTGGGGAGGCGCGTCCGCTGGCGCTGCTCGAGCGGTAGCCGCCCAGGTGAAAGACGTTGTAGTAGAAGTACTGGGCGAAGAGGAAGGTGTCTTGCACCACGTAGTAGACGCCGATGATAATTTGAATCTGAAAAGGGCGAGGCGCGACTCCGACGCGGAGATAACAGCAATACGGCAGTACTGGCTAGTACTACTCGCCATCAGCTGCTGCGTCAGGACGGCGCCAACGAAATTGGCGGTATCACCAGCGAACCAGAAGAGCAGAAAGTAGATCGACAGGCCGTCACAGTTCTTCCGGCAGTAGTTCTCGTACAGCTGGGGAAACAACGGCAGGAACCAGAGAAGAAGAGAGACGAGGCCTAGAACAAGAGCAAGCAAGAAATGACAATAATCATCATATCCGACTTTTGCAACACCACCAACCGAGTACGAAGCCAGCGAATTCGGTGCGGTTGCGCACGCACTCGTGAAAGACGTCCCAGATCCAGTCCACGTGGGGATCGGTGCAATTGTCCATCATCGGCGGCGACGGATGGCTACTGCTAGTGTCTAGTCTAGCCGAGTCGGGAACTTCGTTGTCCAGCAGCGCGAGCAGCGACGCTTCGCCGTTCGCCGCCATTCTTAACCAAAGGCCCTTATCACCGAGCCGCCAAGAAGCGTGACTCTAAGCGTGGAGTTGTACTCAACCTAGGCGTACCTAGGGCACCTGTATACTCCGAGCTCCACTTCAGCTCGGGAACACGTGTACCACTTTCCACTTCTGTACACAACGGGAGCAGCGCAGCGCAGCCCAATACACCGAGCCGCAGACGTTCTCCGACTACGCGCTCAGCTGCGAAACATGAACCACCCGATGAATTGCCAATGCTCATGCGCTCGTATATTCGGGAGGTAATTGCGCCAGGGCAAGACATACATATCGCACCGACATGTCACATAATACCTGTAATCAAAAATGTCAGCTCCTCTTGCTTCCTTGCTCATCACGTTTGAATCACATATGGAAATCTCGTCCGTGCTACCGTGTATAGAAACAATTCAAAATTCGAACGGTACAGCAACGAATCGCCACGACGTAAAGAAACAAATCATCAGTCAGTGGCGAGATGGGGCTGACACAAAATAGTCGCGCGATGCATATATTTACGTTACATTCCACAGTATTCATCTGCTATAAACTGCAATATTGAACTGCGTCAAAACACATAGCCACGCTTGCTTCTTAGCTTGTAACCAGTGCTCTTCCATCTCGCCTCGTGCTGTGTCTTCCAAACGGGTGTTAAGAAATTGATATGGAGAGACGGAGGCGGGGTGGGGGACACTCCGTGACACTTCAATCTAAAGTGCGAAGCAAACAAACGACAAAATTAATGGCTGCACTTTCGGTCAGTTTGCCTACTCGCTCCCTCTGCTGAGCTGAGGGATTTCCTTAGACCCACAACAACAATATGCCTTCCTTCGTTTGCAGCGGCCGGTGCACTGTTCGCCAGACGACTCTATGTAGGTATGTACATATATAGGGTAGACGCGAATTCCGCCGGCGGCAGAAGACTTTGACGAGTTTTTTGTGCCCTACACACACATACATAGTTATCGGCAGTGGGGCGTAGATGAGGTGTGGAAGTTCGTCTTTCGTATGCTTCTGGGTCCCCTTCCTCCGCCCGACTGGCAGAGTAGGCTACCTCGCTCGGCGCTGATTGAGAGAAAGACGGAGGCGCCGACAGATGAGAAGCGCGGCGGCGAAGGCGACCGAACGGGAGAGAGGCCCCCAAAACCAATCGACGGTATAATCCGCTGGAATTCGGGGAGAGTTGGAGAGGGGCGCCACTTCGTCAGCTCGCGAAGAGGCGGAGGCGCGCCGCATAAAGACAAATCCATTTCGAATCGAGTGGGACTGGAGAAGAAGAGGGCGAAGGAGAAGGGAAGGGATCCGCTTGGCGCCGAATGGACTCCTCCGGCGCTCGGCACCGCGGTCTCTCCAGCTCTCGAACGCGATCAATTTCCAAAACGGCAGCGCTCCCATCGGAGGGGAAGGGACCTGCTAGTCGGACGGACAAGTCGACGACGAAATTCTATTTGTCAGATGGAAAGGCGAGGCGACTTCGCTCGTGGGCGTCGGTCGAGGACAACGTTTGATCCGTCGGCGACCTCGCGAAGCGCCCCTGTTCCCACTCCTTTTGAGGACACTTCAATCTGAGATGAGTTCGCGCCTCTTGTGTCAACAACATGGACTGATCGACAGGCCAATTTTCGTGAAAATCTGCCTAGTTCAGTGCAGTTCAGTTCAGAACCAAAGCCAAACTGCTCCAGTTGGGTTGAGGTTTTTGTGTGTTGCGTATCGTATGCATGCTCTCTAATCTATAAGCGGCCGCCAAAGAGGAATAATGACATAGGAAGTCACAGTTTACTTGCCCTGCGTAGCCGTCTATCTGCCTACAGGCGTCCATACATGCATAGGTATACGCAGTACGCACATACCTACATACATAAGAAATCCGCACTTCTTACCTGGGCCCTCTAGCAAAGTGCCTTTTGGTCGGCTGGCATTCCTTTCTGCCTCAGTTGGCAAGCAACATTATGGCCAGCAGCTGACCACTCGACTAACTGGAGTGAGTCGGTACTAGAGGTGCCAGCTCGATTCAGTTCGTTGCCTCTCTCCCACGCTCTCCGTTGCGTAAGCATACAACCTGTTCGTTAGGTGCTTGTGTAGGCGTGAATATTCAAAGAGTTTTGCTACACATCGAAATCGGCCCGCCAAAACCAAGCGCCTTTCTCTAAAGATGCCGCAGCGGAGTACGATGCGCAGCGGCGCTCGCAAGAGCAGCCGTCCCGGAATGGGCGGCGGCGGCTCGCGCGTGGGCGGCGGCACTCCCCACCACCTCCACCACGCGGGTCCCGGTCCCCCGCTTCCCGCGATGAAGTCGGCCGAGATGCTTGGACCCAACGAGCGACTGTTTCTCGAGGCGGCCGAGCGAGGCGACAAGCCTTCTCTGCAGCACTGTCTGACGCTGACCGGCGACCACAAGATCGACGTGAACACCACCGACTTGCTGGGGCGCACCGCCATCGAGATTGCCGTCGACAACGAGAACGTGGAGATCGTCGAGCTGCTGCTTCAGGTGGGGGAAGTGGCGGCAAAACAATTGACAGTCACGTATCGCGTGGCCATCCAGACACCGTATAACCATGCAGCTGTCAATCGTAAGGGCTACATACAGTATGTACTTGCCACTGTAGGTGGATGACATCCGCATCGGCAATGCGCTCCTCTATGCCATCCGCGAGGGCGTCTACCGTCTGGTGGAGCTGCTGATCAACCATCGCAGCATCACGGCCGAGATGCTGGGCGGCGGCTGGAGCAAGTCCCTCGACCCCAAGGAGGCGGCCAGCTCCGAGTACAGCAGCGACATCTCGCCCGTCATCCTGGCCGCCCACCTGAACCAGTTCGAGATCCTGCAGCTGCTGCTGTCGAGGGGCGCCTCCATCCAGGCGCCGCACCAGCTCTCCTGCAACTGCACCACTTGCGACAAGGAGCGCGCCTTCGACTCCCTCCACCACTCGCTCAAGAGAATCAACACCTACAGGTGAGAGGGAGGCCGCTTTGAGCGCCCGTACTACCTATCAATATCGAAAAATCCTTCACTGCGTACATACAACTGGTAGCATTGTCCAATTAGTCTCAACCATCGCCTGTTTGTCAGGGCGTTGGCCAGTCCCGCCTGGCTGTCGTTGACGTCAAGTGACCCGGTGCTGTCGGCCTTCCGACTGAGTTGGGAACTGGAGCGCCTGGCCTTCCGGGAGCACGAGTTCAAGGAGGCATACTTACAGCTGGTTGGTACGCGCCGCATTGACAGCGTCCAATAGAAGAGTCTTTGCCATGAAGACGGTGGGCGGGTCCGAGCTGACTATCGACTGCACGTTAGATTCGCCGCTTCCAACACATAATCAGACCACACACCTCCATTTATCTACGTACGTACAAAACAGAGCGAGCAGTGCAAGGGCTACGCCTGCGACCTGCTGTCCCAGTGTCGCAGCACCGAGGAAGTGATCGCCATCTTGAACAAGGACAACGCCCAGGACGACGACACGCTTCTCTCCACGGACGCCAGACTCAGTCTTGCCAGACTCAAGCTCGCCATCAAGTACGAACAGAAACAGGTTGGAAGATACTGCGCACTGCACTGACGCTGAGTGGCAGCATGAATGTGGCATGAATGTTGGTGTTTCGATAGGCGTAAACACTGTGTAGCAACACTTCAGTTTAATATAGTCGCTTAAGTTAGTTTAACCTAGCTCAATTCAGTATAATTCTTTCCACTTTAATTAATTTAACTAATTGATTAATATTAGCAATGAGCCACCCTTGTCAATTTAATTAATCTCCGTTTTGTTTAGTCGAGTTCAGTCCACTCCACTTTAGTTATTAAATTAAAGGATAATTAGTGAACTTTATTAATTTTATTATCTTCCGTCTAATTTGGTCCAGTTTTATTCAACGTTTGATTTAACTTAGCGTACTGCAGTTCACTGTGACTCGATTTAAACATAATTTTATTTCCCGTCAGTTAGTTTTAATGCTTAATATAATTGAATGTATCTCAATTTAGTTTAACTTATCAATATATCTAATTTCTGAATTTAGCATTTCATGTCGTCTGCATTTGAAATTTTAAATTAATTATATTTTTATCAAATATCTTTGTTCCATCGATTGCTGCAGTTCGTGGCCCACGCCCACTGTCAGCAGCTGCTGACCTCCATCTGGTACGAGGGCTTCCCGGGCCGGCAGGAGCGCGGCTCTCTGGTCAACGTCTTTGTCTGCATCGCGCTCATTCTCCTCTGGCCCATCCTCTGCTTGGCCTACATCGTGGCGCCCAAGAGACACATCGGCCAGATCGTGCGCTCGCCCTTTATGAAGTTCCTCTACTACTCGACCTCCTTCGGCTGCTTCCTCTGCCTGCTGACCCTGGCCACTTTCGAGGACTACCGATTCGACAGGGGCGACAACGTCGCGCTCGCCGCCGCCGACGCCGACCCCGACAACTTCTCGGCGCTTCTGCAGCGCCAGGACGACTACGGCAGTCGGGCTAACGATCGCGGCCCAAAGCCGACCGTCGTGGAGGCGCTAATCTTCATCTGGGTCATCGGTGGGTCTGTTCAACAAATTCTTAGCAGTGTGCATATGTACAACCGAAATATATTTGGTTTGACTAAGTCGCAATCGCAAAGTGCGCTTCAGGCCAAAGCTCAGGCCGAGTCCAAAACTCTTGCAGGCATGGTATGGGGGGAGGTGAAGCAGCTGTGGGACGAAGGCTTCGTTCGATACGTCCACCAGTGGTGGAACCTTCTCGACTTCATTATGATGTCGCTCTACCTGTGCACATTTTCGCTTCGCTGCGTCGCATTTTATCTGGCAAGACAGCAAGGGCTGCAGTATTTGCCTCGGTGAGCGACAAAGACTATGTATCGTGGCGTCGTCCAAGCGCACATACCGTAAATTCTCTAATAAACGGGCGGCCCGTCTATTATTTCGAGGGGTGTCTACCCTGCCCGTTTATTGGAGAGTGCCCGTTTATTATTTCAACCCATGTGGGCTGGATCTTACAGATGTTTCAAAGGTGCTCAGCCCATAAATAGGCATGCCAAGGAGAGTAAAATCTTTAATTTGCCACTCAGGTAAACTCAATTCTCTCCTGTTTGAGGAATTTTCATACTCAATGCATCCTCTGTGTGCGCCTAGAGCGTTCATTCGCAGCATCATGCACTGTTTGGCAGCCTTTAGGAAGTCAGTGTCCGAATCCAATAAACAGGCATGCCCGTTAATTGGAGAGTGCCCGTTTATTATTTCGAGGGGTGTCTACCCTGCCCGTTTATTGGAGAGTGCCCGTCAATTAGAGAGTGCCCGTTTATTGGGGAATTTACGGTATGTACGTACACCCATGTACACTCCTTCAAATGACGCCTTCTTCAGGTACCAGTGGGTGGGTGAGGAGCCGATGCTGGTGTCGGAGGCGCTGTTCGCCGTGGCGAACGTGTTCAGCTTCGCGCGCATCATCTACCTGTTCCAGACGAATCCCTACCTGGGGCCGCTGCAGATCTCGCTCGGATGCATGATGGTAGACGTGCTGAAGTTCTTCTTCATCTTCTTCCTCATTCTCAGCTCCTTCTCCATTGGACTGGCCCAGCTCTACTGGTACCAGGACCCCAGAGACCACCACAGGGCACTCGCCTCCAACAGAGACGCCTTCTCATCGTCAGTTGCTTGCGCTCGCTCGTTTGCTCTCTGGAAGCGCTGGTTGCGCACCCCTGTGAAACCAAGTGACGATGGTTCTTCAGGCTGACGGCCTCGTACACGACGCTGCTGTGGTCGCTGTTCAGCATCACGACCACGAGCGACACCGACGTGTACGGGGCGGCGCACCAGTTCACCAACTGGGTGGGGCGCAGCATGTTCATCATGTACCACTGCACCTCCATCATCATTCTGCTCAACATGCTCATCGCCATGATGAGCCACTCCTTCCAGATGATCAACGTGCGTCGCCTACAGATAGCATCCCATGGATGGCTAGCAGTGTACTATGCACATTACGTCTTTCTAATCGCTGTTATCTGCTCCAGGACCACGCCGATTTGGAGTGGAAGTTCCACCGGACGAAGCTCTGGATGGCCCACTTCGACGAGGGCTCGAGCTTGCAGGCGCCGTTCAACCTCATCGTCACGCCCAAGTCTCTCTACTACTTCCTCCGCTCGGTCTACCGTACCTTCAGCTGGTGCGCCGGCCGGCGACAGTGGGCCAGCATGCGCAAGCGCGCCACCATACGGGTGAATTAATCCTACGGATGTACATACCGAAATACATCTATTAAGCGACCTTAGTTCGAACAGAACTATGTTTCCTTTCAGAGGCCGGGCTTCTCCCGCGAGCTGCACAGGAAGCTCCAGCAGCAAGACTCTGGCGGACAGAGCAATCAACAGCAGGACACCAAGACGACGCCTATTATAACGGCTGATGAGCCGTCTTGCGTCCACCGCGAAGCGCTCACCTACCACGACATCGTTACTCGGTTGGTGGCGCGCTTCATCCACCAGACGAAGAAAGAGAACAAAATGGAAGGGGTCAACGAAGACGACCTTCTCGAAATCAAGCAAGACATCTCCAGCTTGCGGTGAGGACAGAGTGCGACTGGAATACAGTATCCATGTGTGTTATTACCTACAAAAACACGATATGTATTTTCAGCTACGAATTGCGAGACGACCGCAGGAAGGAGATCGTCCGGTCGTCCAGTCACATCGATGCCGTCAAACGGGACATCATGCGCACGTTGAGTGTGACGTCGAAGAGGCGGGGCGGCGGCGCTGGCGACGTGGGTAAACGCCGTCTCTCGTCTGTGGCAACTCTGGGACATGACGCCAGAGTGGAGGGAGACATGACGCCGACGATTGAGAGCGAGGAGGAGGAGGATCAGGACGACGAAGAGGGAAAGGACAGTAGTCGCAAGCTGCTGAGCAAGCCGAAGACGGCGCAGCAAGCGAGCCACCTGCAGAATTCCATTGTACCCTCGCTCGGCTCGCCCCGCTGGCGCCGACCTCTGGGGGGCGGCTTCCACAGCGGGCCCTTCGGCGGGTCGCCAGTTCGGCGGTTCAACTTCAACCTGCAGCAGCAGCAGCAGCAACTGCAGCACTCCTCCAAGAGCAGCACGCCGTCGGACGAACCCCTGGTGCCGTCGGCGACCTGGCTGGCGCCCGCCTCGCCCCTGATCCCGCAGCTGGCGCCTGCCATCGGTCACCAGACGCAGCACTGTCCTACTTGCTCGCGCACCGTACGGGCCGAGTTGCGCGCCGTCCAGAGCGAAATCAGCTGTCGCTTCGACGAGATGCTCAACAGAATCGAGCAGATCAAGAACAGCGCCGCCTCGGATAAATCCCAGTCGCCAGGACAACAGAAGTCGGTCAAGCTGGCACTGGGTGACGCTCACTGCTACTCGAGAATCTGAACGAGCCTACAGAAGCGCTGTCGACAATCGTCATGGTTATACGTACATAGACATACATACCTACAGCGTCGTCGTTGCTCCACGAAACTTTTTCGCCACTATTTGTTGATTCGCCTAGTGTTCGTTCATCCTCGATCGAAGCTTCTATTTGGCGAGTTGAGATGCGTTGTGTAGTTCGATATAGGGAGTGCGCAATTTCCCTAACTCGAGTGGTTGCTTCAGCGACGGCAGAACACAGGTTGGAGCAGAACCTTCAGGCGAGTGAGTTAACGGCGTCACCAGCGGGAAGGTCACACAGAGTTGAATCACTATTTCTTCTTTCTCTCCTCTTCCCTCTTCTCCCTCCTCTTCGGCTCCTTTGTCGTCTTCTTCTTGGCCGCTGTTCTCGCCTTGGCCGCCCTCTCATTCCTCCTCTTCCGTCCCTGCTGCTGCTGACTGCTATTGCTGCTACTGGCGCTACTGCCGCTCCTGCTGTCGTCTTCGGTGCTGCCGCTAGGCTCCTCCTCCGACTCCGTCCGTTGCTGGTGCTGCGCCTTCGGCCCTCCTTGGAAGATGGGTCGGCGCACGAAGAAGGAGCACTTCATCTTCTCGTCCACCAGCATGACGGCGCCGCTGTTCTCGAACTGGCTGCAGTAGTAGGGCGCCGAGAACACCGTCACCAGACGACGCTTGTCGAAGAACTCGTATCTGAAGGCGCGCGGAAGCGTCGCGTAGTACCTATGTATTTCGTTCACTCCATCAAGAAGTTACACTCACCCATCCTGGACAACTTGATGTGCCCGAACAACGATGTCGACCTTGAGTTGCCTCATGCATCTCCTGAGAGCCTCCTTTCCGAAGACGGAGCTGGCCCCGCGGGGACTGTCGGCGAATCTGTGGCGGACGGTTGGATACATATGCGATGTGTACATATATACTGAGGTCGTCCGCCAGTCGACGTCCTGTCTGCCGTCCACGCACTCGGAGACAGAGTCGTCTGGGTCGGCCCAGAGGAGGTCGGTGCAGAGGCCGACGTCTGTGACGACGGTGGGTCGAGCGAGGTTGTTGAGCTGTTGGAGCTTCTTGAGGTCCTGGGAGATGCCGCCGTGCATGCAGAGGATGCGACCCCCCACGAGGGCCGTGAAGGGCAGGCAGTTGAAGACCTCCTGGAACAGCTTGTACAGCTTCGCGTCCTGCCGACGCTTGCACTCGTCGAAGAAGCCGTACACGCGATTGATCGACTCCGTCTCGTGATTGCCTCTGAGAAAGGAGAACGGAAGGTGTACAAATTGTGGAAACAAGGCATCGCATTGGTGTCTTTTCAGGTGTTCAACCTTAGAATGTAGAAGTCGTCGGGATAGAGTAACTTCAGGGCGAACAGCAGCGTGATTGTCTCGAGTCCGAATGGGCCGCGGTCGACTGAACATTGGCGTGCGCGTATGGACATTGTGCATATGTACATCCGAGCCGCCACATTAGTCGTCTACCGTAATCTCCGAGGAAGAGGTAGCGGGCCTTGAGCTTCCTGTCGCCGGGCCATCCGAGCTCGTCAAAGATGGCCAGCAGGTCCTCGAATTGGCCGTGGATGTCGCCGCAGATGTTGATGGGCGGCGCCGTCTCCACCATCGCCGGCTGCATCATCAGCAGCTCGCGCGTGCGCCACAGCACTTCCTCCAACAGGGGACGCTCGAACGGGAAGCCGTGACGGAACCTCGGCTTGGACCGGTCGAACTTCTCCAGACTGAACGCGAACGACTAAATGTTAACGGCATTGGTAAACGGAAGCGTAGACTCGCTCACTCGTCGACCAGCGTCCTCATCCGTTGAAGTATCTGCTTCCTCTGCCGGCGCAGCGTCTGATCGTCCTTCGTTCGGGTCTTGTCTCTGTTTCCCATCCTCTCTCCTTCGCCTCTTCCGTTGTTTCTTCTTTCTTAGTTCTTAGCCGCAAAATTATTGCCATATATTGAATGTTGGTACAAATACTGTGGAAATCGAACGCCAGAGGGTCTGAAGTGACCCTATTGAACAGCTGTGGCCATATGAAAACACTGGATGGTACTCTGTCGTCGTCCAACGTAGCAGTACCGTATAATTGTGGTGCCTACTTATGTATGTACATCACTTGCGTAGACGCCAACCGGCATGCGACGGATAACCGTAGGGGTAACCCCTTAGGACTAACGAAGTTTCATTGTTCCGTGAGGTTCGCAAGCCCATTTTGCACTATCTTGTTTGTTATGTATGTGACGCGTCGAGCTTCGCATCATTCAACTGAGATTCATTTCGTCCTCGCAATATTTCGGACGTTGGGACCACAAATCACGGGTTCAGCCAAACAGCAGCCTAAAACTAACACTGTCTCAAAAATTGGAAGCAGACGCCTTGGGAAGCAAGCTGCAGAACACAAAGGCAGCCGATACATTTCAGAGACACAGCGTTCGACTATCTACCAAGTTAAGTACTAAGTTGGTCGCCTCATACCATACGCGCAAAACCGGCGAACATACGATAGATAATGGCAGCGGCGATCTGCGCCTCACACAGACAAGAAGCGCAACTTCCAACGGTACAAATAGACCATCTAAAACCGTTGTCCTGCTTATGCGCAACTATGCAGTGATCCCAGGAAGCTAGAGAGGGTAGAGGAACAAAGGGAAGCGCAAGGAAGAAGCAGGCAGGAAGGTCAGTCACATCATCGACAACTCGGAGAAGCTCTTGGGACCCTCGATGGTGCTGCCGCTGCCCATTTCCGTGGCGATGTTGGAGAAGGAGAAGCAGGGAGGCGGCAGAGAGTCGGCCCCGATTCGGGGCGCGCTCGCGGGACCGCCACTCTTGACCACCAGAGCCCAGCCGAGCGCGTGGTGGGGTGCCTTGTCCACAGAGTAGACGCCGGCGCCTTCGCGCTTCAGGGGGAAGTAGGGCGTGTACGGGGTGGGCGACGCCACGCCGTCGGAGAAGCGCCGCGATTCCTGCAGCGAGAATGGTCCGAGGAACTAAGCGACACAGTACAAAGTACCGTAATCCAGTCGCAGAGCGAATGGGGCAGACGAGCGATATACATACTATCACAAGACAGGGGTTGTTTTGTTTTTTTTTTTTGTGTTGTTTTGTGTTTGTTTGTTTGTGTTTGGGGTTGTTTGGTTTTGGTTTTGTTTTTTTTTGGTTTTGTTTTTTTGTTTTTCTTTCTGTATGCGACATAGCGATATAATAGGTCGGACGCATATGTACATGGTGATCCACATGACGAATGCGTACTATGTGGTGGAAGGCATGCGACAATTCACCAAACATGATCTACTGACGCGAAGGCCCACCAAAAAGACGCCATCTGTGCTGCTGGACGACTCTGCGGAGGAAGGCGTGCCGAACGCCGCGAATTGGTCGTCGGCCAGCGGTCGGTAGGTCAGAATGCGGCAGTTGTAGTGGAGCATGTAGCAGTCGGCCGGCACGTAGACGATACGCGGCTGCGCGACCTTCTTGCGACTCTTCTGCAGGATGCGTCTCAGCTGCATGTCCGTCGAGTACTTGTAGTCGAGCTGGCCGAAGTGGCGCTTCCAGAGGCGGTAGAAGCGCTCGAAGCTGACCCAGCGCTCCATGGGCTCGTGGGTGGGGCCGATGAGCGCCAGCAGCTCCCTCTTGCCCACCCAGTAGAGGACGGCCTCCGTCAGAGCCAGCACCTTCACGGGACCTTCTTCTACTTCCTTCTCTCCTCCTTCCAGTTTTTTGTCGTCGTCCAAGAGGACTATGGCGCTCGAGTCCATCTCCACCAAAGTGGCGCCGCTGACCAGACTGCTGTCAGCGCCCGCTCCCTCCTCTTCCTCGTTCTCGTCGATCAGATAGCGAGCGTTCACCCAGTCGCCGCTGTAGCGCACCTGTACATACAACGGAAACGTAGCTAGGCATCCTGCGTAAGGAGTGAGGGACCATACAACTGCTCTCACCAGTACTGTATGTGCATAACACATGTGGCACAGTGAGTCCGCGTTCCACTTCCATCCCACACCTTCCGATAGTGGTGCTCGTGCAGGCCCCCTTTGTCCTCGATCAGCTCCACGATGCCTTCGGAGAGGAAGTAGAGTCTATCGGCCACGTGGGGCAGCGGCTGCTCCGCGTCCAGTAGCAGGCGGCGGGAAGGCTCCAGCAGCTTCGACACCAGCTGCTCGATGGTGCTGTAGAAGGAGGCCGACTGCGTCGTGGTGGCCGCCAGTCGGCGCCGATAGGAGCTCGTGAGTCGTCCCCGGGTGTCGTAGACGTCGGCGTGGTGGTGGTGACTGTCGACGTCGTGGGGGCCGCCCTGCCGAAGCCAGGGCGTCCACTCGAGCATCTGGCGGAGGCGCTCGGCGTTCGTCTCGCCCTCGCGACGGCACTGCTCGCGCTCGCTTATCGTCTCGGTCAGCTCGAAGGCCTCGCCCATGCGCTGGTAGACGGCCGAGAGTTCCTCCTTCGTCAGGAAGCCCTCCTCCTCAATGTCGGCCAGTCGATCGCGCACGTAGTGGAGCGCCTCGCGAGCCGACTGCCTCGTTCGAATGGTCACGATCTTGTCGTAGTAGCGAGACGCGTTCGTCTCCAGCTGCTCGTGCATTATCTTCTGGGCGCGCAGGTTGATGCGCCGGTTGTAGCTGGACGCAACAGAACGTCACTTCGTTTCTTCACGTACATACTGTTGGTTTGTACAAAATGAAATTCTACGTTCTATCACCTCTGGGCGATCGTCCAATCGTTGGCGTGCGGGAACTCGTCCTTGTGCTTGTCCAAGTAGATGTCTTCGGTGATGCGCTCCACCGCGTTGATAGTCGCGTACATGATGCGCGTGCGCCTCTTCCGATAGGCGTCCAGACCATCGGCTAGCAGAGACGACAGAAGCAGCACCGAAATGGTTCCTTTCAGGCCGACCACGAGACCAGTGAGAAATAGCAACGTCTGAATGACGCGAGACGAGACACGTTTCTCTTCTGAAGAGTCGAGAGGGTAACCACAACGTAATCTCTCTACCAAATTCAGAAGGTCGCAGTGTCCGCTGCCGAATTGGGCGTTCAGCTGGAAGCAGTTGCCTTCTCCCTCGCCTTCCTCGTCCAGCTGCCACTGCTTGAAGCCGAGAATGACGCCGACGGTGGTGGCCGCGTAGCAGAGACAGCCGAGCAGTAGCACCGTCAGGCGGACGACCATCGGCCAGCCGCGCCAGAAGGAGGGACAGCCGTCGTTGGGCAGTCCGCGCACGTTGGCGTGCAGTCGCAGTATGGCCCAGGAGAAGTAGAGTTCGGCGTGCGACACGACCAGCATGACGACGGCGGAGAACAGTAGCTTGGGACGCGCCTCGTCGGCCGGCGGCCCTGTGCCAAGGCCCACGGCCACGAAGAGCGCCTGGATGAAGCAGAGGAGGCCGCTGCCCGTCGCCCACCAGTCGAAGGCGTCGCCGTTCGTCTGCTTGTAGAGACGCCAGCGGTCGGCCTTCGCCCCCACCCGCACCACGCAGTCCACGGCGCGGCGACAGCACTTCTGTGCCCACTCGGGAACTCGGCCCTCGTTCAGATGGCGCGCGTGCCACTTCAAGTCTGAAGGACACGCGGATGGCTTCCACTGAGAGACGCACACAGCAGCTCCAAACTACGAAGTAGCGAAAACGGTTGCTCGACAGACCACTAGCTAGCAAGGGACATTCGGCGCACCCTCTTTGGTGAATTTTCCCTCGTCCATGACAGTGTCGAATAGCTGCCGAAGTCGGCGATTGACCAGGCGCGAGAGGGTGCCCTTCTTCCAGAGGTGCTCTCCGGCAGCCGTCAACATCTGGTAGTACGTCTTCTTGATCTCCTGTATCCGCTGCGAGCGACGCTTCTCCGCGTAACGCATCTTCGCCCGCACTTGCTCCCTCGTGAAACCGTTCTTCGGCCGATGGATCTATCAACGGTGCAAAAACCTAGCTGTACGAGCTTGACATCATGACATGAAGAGGGCGATATATACAGTGGCTACCACAATCGTGAATTTCCTCTTCTGCGACGCCGAGGCGATGAGGCGCTTCGCCTGCTGTGTGGACCGGACCGGCGTCTCGTCGATGCTCACCAGGCGGTCGTACTGCGCCAGGCCGCCCTCCTGCGCCGACTTCTTCACCGAGCGCACAAAGACTTCCGTTTGCTTCTTGTGGTCGTCGAAAACCTGACGGAAAGGAGTCGTATGCACATAACCGCGACTACCCTGCTTTGTCCCAACACAACAGAGAGAAACAAACTTTCACGAGTTCTATGTCAAGTTCCATTCTACGGTCAGCCGGTTGACCAATTGGGCGCCTGACTTCCAGGGATTTCTTCTCATAGAATTTTCGCTCGGCGTTCACAAAGGAAGTCGCCTCGTCGAATTCGTCGACTTCCATCTTTATTTTTGCCTCGTTTGACGTATTCTTGTTACCTACTCCTTATTCCCTCACTGTTCTACGCTCCCAGTTACACGTTCTCAATCTTAGGCAAGGCAACAGAGACAAAACTGGAATGGACAGGGAAATCAAATCGAAATCAAGGACCCACCGTTTACTTAGATTTGAAACGGCTCTAAGGTTGTCGTCACCTATTTTGAATTAGCCAATTACTTTGTCCCACAATTCAAAGGCTGTTACGGTACCTTCCTCGTTCAAAGTCACTGCACGACTTGCTTCTCTGAGGATTTCGCTCGTGTAATCCTACGGATCAGTCAATGAACTTCCAGTATACTCTCTGGCCTACAGTTAGGCTAGGCAGTGTCAATGTGGCTCTCCAGCATGATTGCTGTTCTTTGCTTCTTCTGATACAGCTTGGACTCTGGAGTACTAAAGTCGCTAAATTGTTCTATTCGTGGCGCTTCGTGCAGCACAAAGCATTTGAATTTTGAGTAGTTGCGGCATACGGTAGCTTTTGGCAAATTTCACTATTGGATTTGAAAAATATGCAAATCAGTAGTCGGATGTGTGTTGACAACCGCAACAAGGGTTTAACGCCTTTTAGAGCGAAATTCACGGAAAATGGATTGAATAATGCCACTGGAGTTCGGTTTGTGACCTGGCTGGGCTAAATTAGATTTTAGTTCTATCTTCGTCTCATTTGTCCTATGAAGATGGATTTCAACGAAGGTATTCCCTGCTTTGTTGTCATTTCGAGGCCGGTTTCGGCACCATTTCTCTCGTTTACAACTTTACAGCCGTGCAAATTGTGGATCTGTCGGCCGACGGCATTGAAGACTTCGTCATTCCCGACTACGAGCCTCTGCTGGACGACGACTGGGGCGAAGGAGAAGCAGACGAGGAAGCAGAGGCGCAGGAGAAGTGCTACTACTGCACGACAGAGTTGCCCTTCCTGCTCCTCCACATGCACATGATGAAGCGACACGGCCTCCGCTACTCATCGGACACGGAGCGCTTTGAGGCCAACGTCAGGCGCCGAATGGAACTGGACAAGAAGATGGACGCCGCTCGTCCGTCGCCCGAGCCTTTGGCGCCTGACCTCTCGGAGTCAAAGTGGGTGTTTGTCTTCGATTGGCGGACAATAATTGGGTGTGCTGTGACCGATGATTGACGCCGCCCTTGCAGGCATCCGGTCGAAGTCGGCCTGGAACTACTGGAGGAAGCGTTTGCCGACCTGCCTTGCGACAGCGACGACGGCCAATGCTCCGACGGAGGTGTGTGTGCGTCGCTGACAGTTCTTTCGTGTGCTTCGCTGGACGCGTGGACTGGAAGCGGTATCGGTCCTTAGGCTTGCCGTCGTCGGACTCGTCGAACAGCTCTGTGCGCAGCGAAGGTGAAGACAGCGATGTCGGAGAGAAGCTGGTTACAAATGCGGAGGCACTCACATCGGAAGCGGTCCGTTCCTCGTCACCGATCTGTCCGCCTTCGATTGGTGCGAAGATTCGCTGAAGTAGCGAAGGAAGGAGATGAATGTTGTGTTTTGGCTCTCCTCTCCTCAGCCGAGGCCGTCGTTGTGCTTCCTCCAGAAGCCGAGATGGGAGTATCAGTGGAGGAAGGCGAGGTTCAGTCGTCGACTACAGAGTCCTCACAGCAGCTGCTGATCATCGACGAATACGGTGAGAGAGAAAGAGGGCGTGTTATGTATAGCTGCCAGAGGGCGGTCGATCCTCCCAATTCCAATTGTCTGCTTTCTTGCAGTCGATTCGCCGCAGAAGAGAAGCCAAAACTCGACTGCTGGCTTCTCCGTGCCGATACCGCCGGGTTGGTCGTTGCTCGCTTGCTTTTGGGTGACACCATCACGTCAGCCTTTACCTACTGTGAATCGTTCGGTTGTTCAGGCGAGGCGGTCACCGAGCGATCGAAGCCTAAGAACTCGTCGCCTGCGCAGGCGCCCCTCCGTCTCTCCCAGCAGGCGATCAAATGGATTCGCGCCGAGGGCAGATACCGGCAGGACGCGCTCCAGTCGAAGCTGAAGGGGCGCACAGCCGTCGCAGCCGATCGCCACCGTCCCTCCTACTCGGCAGCGGCGGCGAGGAAGCAGCGCGACGACGACGGCGCCAAGGAAGGCTTCCGCGTCGGAGACGCCATCTGCTTTCGCACCGATGACCAGGTACCACTCCAGAGCGGTCCAACTACATATGTACCGTACGGGGGGTTGTAAGTGCAATGTTAGCCCACGGTTACCCTTTAGACGGGGTGGGGGGGCTTTTCCGAGGAAGGGGGTTTAATATTTCGTCCCCTCTTACGATGGCCCAAGGAATACAAAATGTATGTATGCCATACAGAATGCGCCTTCCAGGCACTGAATATATGCCATGTACTACAGGCATATATACTACATATTGTAGTTGTAGTAACTTTAGAATAGCGTACTGACATACGTACAGTATGCCTTACAGTTCATGCAATATGTAGTTTAGTACACATATGGGGGCACTATTCAAGGGCTATTAGCGTGTTTACGGTATATCACCTACCATTCGTTGTCGTGAAGGGGTCAGTTGACCTGCGCAGATCGAGTTGCTGCGCTGTCTGACGGGCAAGGCGACGAAGGCGGCGGCGCAGCAGAGCGGCGAAGTGCCCTCGCTGCTGGAGCAGAAGGAGCCGATGGCGGAGACCAGGTTCAAGAACCGGCCACGATTGGGTATTTGGTCCGGTGGCAGATTCGTCATCCCGCAGCCGGTCGGCTGGTGGGAGCTTCCGCTGCTTTGCTTCTCTTCCTTTGGCCTCCCACAAATGGCCGCGTCTCGGTTTCAGTCGACGCAACGAGCGCCTGAGCGGCGACAGACTGCGCGATAGCCGCGACTACGACTCCAGAATGGGTCTCTTCAACAAGGTGGGTGGATCACTTCGCTTCGTTGCCTTGTATCGACGTAGTTCGATAGCGACGTCTGAGAAAGTTGGCATTGCACTGCGCGCTTGCAGAGTAGCGAGAACGAGGCGGTGGTGATGGTGAAGCACAATCTCCACCTGACGACGTTGGGCAGCGTCTGCGGCGAGTGGCCGACGGAAGAGGAAGCGCTGAAGTCGTCGGCGTCGAAGTCGGCCGCCGCCCTTCCTCCCGCTCCCCTTCCCCGTCAGAAGGAGCTGCACGCCTACCTCCGATGCGTGGAGAGCGGCCGGCTGAAGCGAAGTCGCAGCCTGCCCCCAAAAAGGGCCCAACCGCACCTACCACGCGCCTATTCTCAGGACGGCGACACGGGAAAAGGTCGGGATTGCGCTAACTGCCGCTATTGCCGTATCCGAGTGCGTAGGTACGTAGGTACAGAACTACGCAAGTCGGAGGACATATGTAGTGCAGTTGGCTAAGAACTTTAGGCTTTATTTGTTAGACTGAACTACAGGGTGGGCCAAAAAAAGTGAGACCCCTTACTTTGTGACCGCCATTCCCAAGCTTGTCTGCATATATCAGGCCCAAATTTGGACACAACGTACTGTGTGGTGTTTTTGACCAACATACAAAATTTTAGACCATTTAATGCAACGAACGCCAAATAACACCAATTTCCGCAACGTCATGCCGGAAATCGGGTGCAGCGACTTTTCAATGGAGAAGGCCATGGAGGACCCCAGCGGCATGGACGTCCTGGTTCTCCAGCGCCTTCTCCATTGAAAAGTCGCTGCACCCGATTTCCGACATGACGTTGCGGAAATTGGTGTAATTTAACGTTCGTTGCATCAAATGGTCTGAAATTTTGTATGTTGGTCAAAAACACCATACAGTACGTTGTGTCCAAATTTGGGCCTGATATATGCAGACAAGCTTGGGAATGGCGGTCACAAAGTAAGGGGTCTCACTTTTTTTGGCCCACCCTGTATAAGGGACGTGCTGCGTGCGCTACAGTTTCTGTGGCGTTTAGAGAACCTGGCAGCCGGCCACCTGCTAGTCGAGCGCCTTATCGAATTGGAGCTGCAGAGGCGCGGTTCGCTGATGGACCCACAGCGGAAGCGCAATCTGCAGAGGGAACTCGAGCGCCTGAAGAGACGCCAGAGTGGCTGCAACGAGGGAGAAGAAGGCAGTCGGCCGTCTTCGCGCTGCTCCAATGCGTCCTCTTCCTTGGACAGAAGGTGGTGGTACAAAGTAACCGTCTCTGCATCCTCCACTACTTTTGCATGGGGAGGACACTGTACTGGGTTCAGGCACGGATCCAGGGGGGGGGGGGGGGGGGGCCCCGGGGGCCCGGCCCCCCCCTAGAGCCTGGACTGTAGTACTGGGCGGGCCCTTGAAAATTGGAAGTAAAGGCCCACAAATGTAAAAATTTAGAAACGGCAACGGCACAACGGCTTAGAAACGGCAACGGCTTAGAAACGGCAAAATTTTCGCCTGCGGCGCTTAGAAACGGCAAAATTTTCGCCTGCGGCGCTTAGAAATAGCAAAATTTTCGCCTGCGGCACTTAGAAACGGCAAATTTTTGCCTGCGGCGCTTAGAAACGGCAAAATTTTCGCCTGCGGCGCTAAGAAATAGCACAACTTTCGCCTGCGGCGCTTAGAAACGGTAAAAATTTCGCCTGCGGCGCTTAGAAACGGTAAAAATTTCGCCTGCGGCGCTTAGAAATGGCAGATTTTTGGCTTGTGGCACTTAGAAATGGCAAATTTTTCGCCTGCGGCGCTATTTAAGAGAAAATCTCAAAGTGTAAACATTTGGGCCCCCCCCCTACAGAAAAATCCTAGATCCGTGCCTGACTGGGTTCATTAGTTAGCTGGAAGTCAAGTGTACTGTATGTTCATACTTGTGCACCCACCAATGCGCCTGGTCTTCTAGGGAGTTTGTGAGAGAGTCGAGACGGGTGGAGAGGCGGCGGAGTCGCAGTCCTCCGCGCAGATTGGTCTCCAGCAGAGGTCGCTGGTCGCCGCCGCGACCGGCCAGAAAACGAGAGCGATCGTCGTGAGTGCGCATTGCGAGAACTCTCATGGTCGCACGTGCATCCTTAGAGCTACATACAATAGATCCGCATCTTTACGCAGGCATCGCCCGCTGCGCAGTTCGCCAAATCGAGCTCGGTCGCGACGTCGCAGTCGAAGCAGGTCTAGACCGAGAGCGCCTCCCTCTCGCTCGGTCGCTAGCGGAGGGCGTCGCGACGACGCCAGCAGCAGTGGGACAGCCGACGGAGGGTACTGGGCGGATTTTACCGTTCGCCGTGACCGCACGCCTGAGCTTGGCAGAGTCGCGGTGCGCTTAGATGGGCTTTCGGTTGATTCGTCTCTCTCCTCTCCTCGCCTGCTGCTAACCTCGGTTCGCTACCCTCTCGCTGACGCACACCTAACCCTGCATGGCAGCTCACAGTAGCTAGAGTTACGCACCTTATTGTCTGTGTCGCTTCTCCAGGATCGAGAAGAGAGCTCGGGATGGCGCGTCGTCGTCGTCAAGGAAGCCGTTGGTGGCAGAGTCGGCGACGGCGACGACCGCCCAATCGGAAGCAAGCGGAGGCGCGTCGTCGTTGGCGACGGCAGCGGAAGTCAACGAAAGTCCGGCGATCATTCCAACGGCGGTGGCGAGAGCAGCAGCCTCGGAAGAGGTCGAGTTGTCCGCCTCGCTGCCCACACCGCCGCTGCCGCCTCAGACGACAGTCTGGAGGGCGCCAGCCGAACAGCCGCTCGGGCTCGTACAGCCGCCCGCCGCCCACTGGTCGAGCTTCGCGTCGATCGCGCCAGCAGGTACATATGTACTCCGACCATTGGTGCGCCGAGACAACATCGAACGACTGAGTTACGGTTGCTTAGGGCGCGCAGAGTTCTGTGGAGGGCGTCGGGCCCCCGCGGCGCCCGTCTATGACCAGCACAACGCATACGGCAACTACTACGTCTATGGACAGCAGCAAGCGCCTCAGCAGCATCAATATCTCCAACCTCAAGTGTACCAACAGCAGCAGCAGCAGTGGTGGCAGCCGCAGCTCAACTGCTATCAGTATCAGCAGTTGCAGCATCCCTCCTACCCTCCTCAGCAGCAACAATATGGAGGCTACCGTGGTCAAATTGAGCGACGCTTCATGCCCTACTGAGTTGTGCTGTGCCTCGTATGTAGCTGTGTGTTGTAGTAACGTCAACGTCGGTGCACTGTTCGTCCGTCTGAGTAGTCTATATCTGGCGACCCCTCGGTGACTTCTGTGCATTGTCGTGTTCCTTTGCAGTGTGGTCCTTCGTGTGTGTGCCCATGACGAGTCTACACATTTCTTGAGGTCCCGAGCCGCGTGTTTTCGTCTCCTGCGCTCGTGAAATGCCGTAGTCCAATTGCGGTGATATGCGGCGACGAAGTAAGGTGCTAGCATTATTTCTCTGTGCTCGTCCTCCGAATCTGTCTGCAGATATACGCGTCTTTCGCTGAGCCTGTTTTGTTTGTGAGATTCCTTTGGACGTTCCCTTGCTGGTTCCAGAGCGCAGACGACGCTGTTCCCCTCTTCCTACAGTGTGGCGTCTTGTGTTTCCCGACCGTCTTCGTACTCTTTCGTTCTTTATACGCTTACGCTGTGCTGCCGCTTCTACGAATGTCTGTGTGTATACTAGAACGGGTCGCGTCTCACTGGTTCGCTGCTATAAGAACGTGAATCTTCATACAATCGAAGCTTTGGTGGGCCAACGAGTATACAGCTGCCGGCTTCGTGTTTCGTGTAGGTGTGTACCGTCACTCAACTCAGTATACAACAAGAAAGCGCAACGCATTTACACTCCGATGCAGGAGCAACAGAACATAGGCTAGTCTTGCTTGTTGAAGCCCATGCGTCTAGTGACCATGTTGGCCAATGCACTTTACACTACGCACGTTCTGTTACCGATACAGTTGGCTGCCGGCTTGTATACGTGATATCGGGCGAACGCCTGCCGTCTCTCCAAACACCTGCGTACAAAGCGGCGGAAATGCTTTGTTAGTAAGCTCTGATAAGGGCAGGATACGAACTGTACTGTGGTCTACAATCGCACCCATCGTTCGCAACAGCGAAGTTACGGTACGTCTAACGTGACTAAACCGGCTGCCAGTGGGCGGCGGTTCGTTCTGTACATATCTGTGAACTTTCTGACATCGGCGCACCGGTGGTTCGTTCGACGTCGAGGAAACGACTGGTTGTTGACGCCTGTCTCATGACACGGCCACGAGTGGGGGTAGAAATGCAAATCCTATCGGTCCACAAAAACGAACGACCGACAACAGGCGAGTGGCGTGTGTTTCCTTCTCGCGTTTGGTATTCACGTGCGGGAAGCGTGGATTCTGTCGACGGCGGCGGCTGACATCATCCCCTTCCTTCTCGAGTCTTCAGCGGTTGCGGCAACCGGAGGAACAGAACAGGACAAATTCCCAACGCACGTGCTGTTTATCGATCTCGGCGGCTCTTCGTGCGGTTTGCGAAACCCCCACTTCTTCACCTTGGCTCGACAGCAACAGCCCGTGCCACTTGCATCACCCGAGAAGTGCGCTGAGTTGACAAGCCAGCCCTCGCTCGTCTGTCCTCCGTATTTCCTCTTCTCGATCCATGCGTGCCATTTGGTTAGTTCGAACTAAGTTTGGATTGGCCGGCGCTTTTTGCCCCGGTTGCAACTGCGCGCGTCCCAACCCGTTCCCGTGTCTCCGCAGCACCTCGGTAACCTTGCGCCGCGCCGCGCCGCGCCGTCCGTCCGTCGTCAACGCATGAGGCTGCCGAAGTTTGAAAGAAGCGCGCGCGCGCGGCCGCAGCGCGAAGATGGATGGCCGCGTGGTTCTCGTGCCGATCTCGCTTCCGCCCAAACTCTGCTGAGCCGCCGATGCTGCTGCGCTCACCCGGCCGTCCTCAGGACGACAGGGTTGTTTGAATACTTCACGGGCCATCGCCCGTGCACGCCAGTTTGTCTTCCAGTCTTGTTTGCTGGCGTCAACGGACGTCGACGAAGACTTGCCGACCACCCGAGTTTCTCAAGTTCTCGTTCCTGTTCCGTTGCATCGTGATGTATGAGTGCTCGTGTCCGTGTTTCGAAGGCGCAGTTGGCAAAAGGAAAGGCCTCCGGGAAAAGCCAATCGGATCGCGGGAGCCTCGCCTACACAGCTAGTCTTTGAGCCGTCTCGCTGCTAGTGCCCGCCCTTTTGCTTAGCTGCCGTTGCCGCTAGGCCGGATCGGCTCTCGACGGCTCTCCGTCCGAAGCCGCCAGCAGCTGCGTCCGTCGGCGGAAAAGCGCTCGCTCGCTGCCGTCAGTCTGAAGCGGAACGACGGCGCTCCCGCGGCATTATTGAGAGGGCGCACCGCTCGCCCGCTCGTCGCCCTTTCTCTTCCCCCGTCTACGTTTGAGCGCCGCCTAGCCCATAGCCTTCGCCAATGGCACTTGTGCTCATTTCCCGGCTACAGCGGCATGAGTACTGCCCGATCCGTTGAGAGTCCGACTCTAACTTAGGTACATTTCTAGTGTTGCTCAAGGAAACGAAACCAAGGTTCCTGAAACCAAAAGAGCTTGCGTGATGACCGATTCCCTTGGAGAGAAGATGGTGAAAGGCGATGTGGTGGACGCTTTCGTCCCAAACGTGATCACAGACGAGATTCCAAAGGTCTGGTGGCAGTCATAAACCAAATTCAGAGAAGATTAAGATAATGTCTAACAGAGTATTAATTCAAACAAGTAAAATGAAACAGTAAATAAAATAAAATGGAATGATACTAAATTAAATTAAATTTAATTAAATTTAATTAAATAAAATTAAATAAAATTAAATAGAATAAAACAACATAAAATAAAATAGAATAAAATAAACCAAAGTTTTCTGATATAAAATAAAATAGATAAATAAAAAGATAAAATAGAGTAGAATAAAATGAAATGAAATCTAATCAGATAGAATAAAATAAAATTAAATAGTATAATACAATATAATATAAAATAAAGTAAAGTAAGGTAAAACAAAGTAAAGTAAAACCAAATGAAGTTAATAGACTTGAATTAGATTAAAATTAACATAAATTATAGGAAATGAAATATCAAAATTGGGATAAGATAGAACACTCAACTCATCTGAAATGTCAGCAAAACGGTACAGCAAGTTACCAAGTCCAGCGTTACCAAGTTACTATACCTACCAAGTTCAGGGCCTGGTCAAGTGGCAGGACCAGCAGAATCCCAAAGGCGCCAACGATGAGGATGGCGTCGTCGTCCAGCAGTACTTCTGCAATCGACTCGAGCTGGACGAGTGGAACGCCCTCGGCTCGGGCACCGGCTCCTCCGGCTCTTCCACTTCCGGCGGCGGCGGCAGCCAGCGACGGATCGCTGAAGACCCCTTCTCCGTCGTCGACCTGGCCGAGTTCGGAGACGACGACGGCGGACCCCCGTGGAGCGGTGGGTGTCCATTCGCGCATCTTCGAATTCGTACATTGGTGGGGCAGCAAGCATCTAAGTCGGCGACTGTTCCAGAGCTGACTGCGACCCAGCGACTTAAGCTGGTCGGCAAGGTCGTGCTGAAGGCCCTGCTGCTGCTCGGCCTCCTCTACCTGTTCATCTGCTCCCTGGGCCTGCTCAGCGACGCCTTCCGTCTGGTGGGAGGACGTGCGGCGGGTATGACAAGATCTCACTACCATAATATTCTCCTACTGTGGCTGTAGAATCGACAGGTCTTGCGCCCATTTTCAGGCGAGGTCCTGGGCAACTCTAACCTGCTGACCAATCCCATAGCCAGCATGATGGTGGGCGTGCTGGCGACGGTGCTGCTGCAGAGCTCCAGCACCTCCACCTCCATTATCGTCAGCATGGTCGCCTCCGAAAGTAAAGCAGCTCCCTCGCCCAACCACGACAACAACACACCCTCTCACTCTGTCGCGCGCGCGCGTACCTCTGTATATACCTCATAACCGTTCGGCCGCCCATCCAAACGCCGCCGCGACGGCGCTTGGATGGAGGCCTCGCCTTTGGCTTCTACCGTAACAGCGGCCGAACGCGCCACTGCTGACTGACCCTAACAACCATCAGGCGCGCTTTTGGTTCGCCTTTTGGTTCGATTGCTCGTCGAGTTCTAGGAAGGAAATGGGGACACGCAGCCTCGGCCGCCCGAAAGCCGCGCCGTCGACAGCCCAGCAGTAATTGTTGTTGGCTAGAGGTGGGTTAGGTTCCGCGCTCAGAACACGGAATCTCACATAAGTCTGTCTGTTGGCTAGGTGGTACGTAGGCAGGCCGCCGGCAATCTGTCCATGCGCCGAGAGAGAAGCCACTGTCTCGCGAGAAATGGGCCGAACGGGTGACACCTTGCACAGAGGGGGCGGGGACGCCGTGCGGTAAGTTTTACTCGCGGTCACTCGCCGGCCAAACTGGAGAGACGAACCGGAGGCCAACTCTGAGGCGGCGACCTCCTCCGGTCAAAGAGTGAGACAGACAGGATGAGAAGCATGCGATTTCGGCCGCTGTCCCTAGGTCCTCTGTCATCCCAGAAGGGATGCAAACTCGAAGAAGTTTGCATCCGACCCGATGACAGTGACTCTCACTCCAGATTGCCATAGATGCTTTTCGTATTATGCGCCTTTGCAACGTCCCCATCTTCACCCTCACACCCACTTCCCCACTTTTGCAGTTCTGCCGGTGAAGTTGGCCATTCCGATGGTGATGGGGGCGAACATCGGCACCTCCATGACCAACACCGTGGTCAGCGTGGCGCACAGCGGCCGAAGGGCCGAGTTCCGACGCGCCTTCGCCGGCGCCACCGTCCACGACATGTTCAACTGGCTCTGCGTCATCATTCTGCTGCCCCTCGAGACGGCCATCGGTGGGTTGGAAGTGATGGTAGAATGGCCGAATGTCGGCTGCATGGAACTTGGGCCACTTTGTATTGCAACATGCAATTTGGTACCACCCCCTATGCACTTCAGGCTACCTGTACCACACGACCGAGGTGATTCTGGACATGATGCCTCTGGGTGGAAAAGGCCAGAAACCTCCCAAACTGCTGAAGCACCTCACAGACCCGCTGGTCAAGCGAATCGTCCAGGTACATACCTGTGTATGTTCGTGACGCTTTATGTGTGCCAAGCTCAGACTCCATCCCAACGAGTACAAACGTACAAATACGTAACGCATAGCGATTACTACTCGTACATATTTCAGCTGGACAAAGCGAAAATCAAGGCCGTCGCTATGGGCGAGATCCCGGCCAATGAAACCATCAGTCTGATCAAGCGACACTGCGGCTCTTCCGCCGGCAACGATTCCAAGTCGTGTAAGTAAAATTTCACAAAACGAAGCGACCACTAGAAGTTTTCAGAATTTATAAGGATCCCAATTCGCTTGCAGGCGGCCACCTGTTCGCCGCCCTTCCCACGGCCGTGAGCGACGCGGTGGCCGGAGGCGTGCTTCTAGCCGTCTCTCTGGCCGGCCTGATCCTCTGCCTGATCTTCATCGTCAAGCTACTGCACTCAATGCTGAGCGGACCCGTGGCGCGCACCGTGCGCCGCTCCATCAACCGCGAGCTGCCCGGCCGCTGCGCCTGGGCTACCGGATACCTGAGCATCACTGTGGGCGCTCTTCTCACGGTGCTGCTCCAGTCGTCCTCCGTCTTTACCTCCGCCCTGACGCCACTCGTGGGTATCGGCGTCCTGACCCTCGAGCGCATGTACCCACTCACGCTGGGCGCCAACGTCGGCACCACCTTCACCAGCCTTCTGGCGGCCATGGCCTCGCCGCCCAGCCGACTCAAGAGGTACGGTACAGTGCACGAAAGTTTGAGCAGACCCCCCATGCCGCCGCCGCTTACACTATGAACGATTACAAATTACCGGTATGTCCCTTCATTTCGCGGCACTCCCCCTCCATTTTAGTGCGCTGCAAATCTCCTTGTGCCACCTGTTCTTCAATCTGTCCGGGATCATCCTCTTCTACCCCGTGCCCTTCATGCGCCGTCTTCCCATCGGGTTGGCCAAGCTGCTGGGAAACAAGACCGCCAAGGTTTGTCTCAAGCGCCGTTTTGTTTGCGATTCTCAGTGCATTTGCTACTGCAATTGCAGTACCGCTGGTTCGCGCTGCTCTACGTGGTGGTGATGTTCTTCCTTCTGCCCGGGGCCATCTTCGGCCTCTCCATCGCCGGCCACAAGGTGCTGGTGGGAGTGGGCACTCCACTCGTCTCCCTCCTGGCCATCGTCGCCTTCATCAACGTCTTGCAGGTCGGCTGGAAGCACAGACATATGTAGACTTACCTACAAGCCCTTTACACGGACCACAAAGTTGAAATACCTACACTCAGTCAAAATATCAATGCAATAATGAAACGCAGAAAAACTATCTATGTACCTGACGTATAAGGACTGAATTACAGGACTAGAGAGTGCATTGAGACGCGAGAGTGCATTTATTAAACAGAATACGGCAAAATAGGTACATAGATATTGGACGTGCAGTGAGCTAACAAACGGGCCGGACGAATAAATGAATTGTAAATGGAAGTATAAGATTCCATTTTCCACTTGCTTCAGTCGAAGCGGCCGAGTTGGCTGCCGAAGCGTCTTCGTTCGTGGCAATTCCTTCCCAAGTGGATGCACTCCTTGGAGCCGGCCGATCGCGTGGTCGTCCGCATCTGCGAGCTCCTCTACCGCCTCTGCCCCTTCGGTCTGTGCGCCAGTTGTTCGGGAGGCGAGGAAGGGCCTGGTCCCGTCCCGGGCCTGCCCCACACCGAGAGTCGTCGCGGCCTTCTCATCACTACGCCGGGCGCCAGCAAGCCGTCCAGCCGCTACGCCAGTCGCGCCTCCTCGCCCTCGCGCTCGCGACGACAGCCGCTCCTCGCCGGCGCTGTCGGCGGCGTCGACGACAGGGGCACTAGCGCCTCTCCACCTCCCTCCAACCCCGCCAAAACTGTCCGCATCCAAATCGGAGGCGACGACGACCAGGCACAGGAAGAGAACCATATCCTTTAGCTTTGTTTTGGCCCGTTGTGTGATCGCTTCCTTCTTGCGCGCGCGTGTCGTTGGAGTGTGGGTGAGTTGAAGGTTTCTGCTGTTGTATTGGTGTGTGTGCGCCGCGTCCTGGGGTGTGTCCTGTTGTCGGTCTGCTGAGCTGAGCTGCTGTAACGGTCGCGTGGAACATCATGTGACTTGCCGCGATGGTTAGCCGAGTGAAAATCGGACGAAAGTAGGGTCATGATTCTGTTGTTATTGTAGCCGGTAAAGCTCACTGGTCAACTGGTGCCCAACTAGGCCTTGATTTGTTGTCGAAAATTGCTTGTTGTCAACACATCTTGTTGCGTTGCACATTTTCTTCGAGTCAGCTGCTCAGCTCGCCAATTCGGTTACATTAGCGCGATGTCTTCTTTATATCCGGTAAGACAGTCGGTTCTTTTGATATCAACGATTGGTCTACTTCTGTTTCTACACCCCGGAGCGCGTGAACTACTGTCGATAAACGCTTTGGTTTATTTCTTTCATTTCGCTAAACATGTTGAAGCTGTACACAACGATAATTAGCTTCCGCATACAAGAAATCAACTCAGCAGACACACTTGTTCACTTGGCACCACCAACTTGGCAACAGACGAGGCTGATTCCTCCCTAAAGGAAAATGCTTTCCAACGAATTTATTTCAGTCATCTTAGTCATTGCTTGTGCTTGATGCTCACCCATCCTTCGCCTCCATGCGAGGAGCTTCTAAAGCATTCGCAGGTGAACACGTCGGAGCAGTTGACGACACCCTGTCGCAAACGCAAGCTAACGTCCACTTTACTTTTGCTCTGGAGATCGTTCAATTGCCCACCCACCGGCTTGGGCAGCAGGCAGCGAAGGATGGAGTTGCAGCCGACAGCTGGACAGCCGCAGCAGCCGGCCAGCCCGCGGCAGCAACTGACGCAGCAGCCGTCCTCGATCCCAGACGCCTGCTGCTCCTGCGTAGCTTCGGCAGTCGACCGATCGTCGCCGACGTCGCTCGAGAGGACGCCTTGCAGCTGAAAGTCTATAATTGGCGCTTGAAAGGAAATGATAGAACGAGAATCCCCACCCTGGACAGATCACCTTGAGCAAGTACTGGCAGGCGAGCAGGAGGAGTACTAGAAGCGTGCAACCACACAGAATGGCCGCTAGCACCAGAGGCAGAGGAATTGGTAGGTCGGATAGCCACTGCGGTAGCGATACTATTCGAAGTACGGTCATGGTCTTGTCTTATGAACTTTGCACTGTTAGCAAGCAGTTATCATTTGTTGGTTGTCTGTTAGGTATCCATTATCCAAGTTGCTATGGCGATATGTATACCTATATAGCTCATGATTTGAAATCTGCTGCCACCGTACAAATTGACGGGTTGTGTTGATTGCTGGATTTGTTTGTGGAATATAGGACGTTGTGCTTTTGCGCCGGAACAGAATGCAGAGAGAAGTTGAGTCGCCACTTGAGTCGTCTGCTCGTTCTGTGATTCGGTATAGCGGAGGATAGGAAGGCAGAAGGACCAAGATAACGTCGAAAGCTTCTCGCTGACGTATTTTCGGACCTTCTCCAAGCGTCGCCTCATGTGTGGGTCTGGGTGTGTATGTGTGTGTGTGTGTGTGTGTGTGTGTGTGGGGGTGTGTGTGTGTGTGTGTGTGTGTGTGTGTGTGTGTGTGTGTGTGTGTGTGTGTGTGTGTCTGTTCGTCGCACCGAAGTAAAATATGTGACCTATGTGGTCATGTAGAGTCGAGGTCGCTGAGTACGGATCCGATGTCCGTTCTGTTAATTTCACATTTTGTCGAGATATTTTCCGCAATTAAAGTATACGAAAATGTCGAAAATCGACTTTTCTCCTGATGCGGTAGCGGCGAAATTTCTTCAGAAATGGAAAGAGCATAGACCGCGGATAATTTGTAACACAAAAGAAAATTTCTTGCAAATGTGGAATTTAACAGAAATACGTAATTGTTTGTCGAAATTGCAGAAATTGACTAAAATACAACGTCATTTATTGACAAATGTGAATGCAGAAATGGAAAGGTCCAGCGCTCTTGTAGCCCTCCTGGAGCTGGCCGCGGCGATACTCGTTGAACCAGTTGGTTATGGCTTGCTTCGCCGCTTGCCGTTCGTCTATGAAGTTGCCGCTCGAGCCGAGGTTCTCGCCCTCCTTCAGTCGACTGAGCTCTCCGTTGTCTGCATAGCGAAACAGACTTGCAAGCATCCTTCAATTGGAGATGATAGCGATGGCGCCCACTCACTGTGGCCCCACTGGCAGCGCGCCGCGTAGTTCCTGGCATCTCGTTCGAGACTGTAGTCCCATCGCTGCAAATACACCACCCCGAGCGCTTGCAAGACGCTACGTGTGCGTATGTAGTACGTCCAAGACGCTACATGTATGTACGTACATATATCCAAGATGCTACATGTACATACATGCGTATGCCCAAGCCGCTACATAGTACATATCACTAGGGTCTATAGCCCGTGGTTAATGCGTTGCAGCTTCAGAGACCAGTGGCGCGCAGCTGATACGCTGCAGCTTTGGAGGACCGATGTCGTGCAGCTGACGCGCTGCAGCTTCAGCGACCAAAGTCGCGCAGGTGACACGCTGCAGCTTCAGAGGACCGATGTCGTGCAGCTGACGCGCTGCAGCTTCAGGGACCAAAGTCGCGCAGATGACGCGCTGCAGCTTCAGAGACCAATGTCGCGCAGCTGACGCGCTGCAGCTTCAGAGACCGATGTCGCGCAGCTGACGCGCTGCAGCTTCAGACACCGATGTCGCGCAGCTGACGCGCTGCAGCTTCAGAGACCAATGTCGCGCAGCTGACGCGCTGCAGCTTCAGAGACTGATGTCGCGCAGCTGACGCGCTGCAGCTTCAGACACCGATGTCGCGCAGCTGACGCGCTGCAGCTTCAGGGACCGAAGTGGCGCAGCTGACGCGGTGCAGCTTCAGAGACCGATGTCGCGCAGCTGACGTGCTGCGGCCTCTGACAATGGTTCGGGATTGCTGGTCGCGTCAAAGGTTGGAGATCGCCGGTCCCGATGTCGCTTTGCGCCGACTGCGCCTGTCTTCGTAATCAGCAAAGAGACCGCCCGTGACAGTGGCACCTGACAAACCGACGTTTTGCGCTTCGCCTGTGCCCGTGACTCGTGCTCCGTTCTTGGTCGGAAGACAAACCTACGTTTTGCGCTTCGCCTGTGCCCGTTACTCGTGCTCCGTTCTTGGTCAGAAGAAGAAACCCCGTGTTGATGGTGCTTTGACAGTGTGTAAAGCATATTGTTATCAAGTTGGGTCTCACAGCGAACCGCAAAAGCTGTTCCGAAGCAACGGAGCGCGTGTGGAGAGCAACTTATGATCTTACTGTATACGGCGCGAATTCAAACCGCGCACGATGTACTGCGCAGCGGATATTTTCGGAATTTCGACCGAATTTAGGCGGCGGCCCAAGACCAAACTTCGGCCAGATGGTGCCCGGCGGAAGGCGGTTCCGAAAATGTATACATGTCCGGGATCCGTCGCCGCTGTCGAGAGATATTTTGTTCACACACAGACAAACAGACTGACAGACGGCGCGCGATTAGTAGAGAGGACTAGGGTCTATAGCCCGTGGATAACACATTGCAGCTTCAGAGACCGATGCCGCGCAGCTGACACGCTGCAGCTTCAGAGACCGATGTCGCGCAGCTGACGTGCTGCAGCTTGAGAGACCGATGTCGCGCAGCTGACGCGCTGCAGCTTCAGAGACCGATGTGGCGGAGCTGATGTGCTGCAGCTTCAGACTTCAGAGACCGATGTCGCGTAGCTGATGCCCTGCAGCTGCAGAGACCGATGTCGCGCAGCTGACGCGCTGCAGTGGCACCTGACAAACCGACGTTTTGCGCTTCGCCTGTGCCCGTGACTCGTGTGCTGTTCTTGGTCAGAAGACAAACCGACGTTTTGCGCTTCGCCTGTGCCCGTGACTCGTGCGCCGTTCTTGGTCAGAAGACAAACCGACGTTTTGCGCTTCGCCTGTGCCCGTGACTCGTGCGCCGTTCTTGGTCAGAAGACAAACCGACGTTTTGCGCTTCGCCTGTGGCCGTGACTCGTGCGCCGTTCTTGGTCAGAAGACAAACCGACGTTTTGCGCTTCGCCTGTGCCCGTGACTCGTGCGCCGTTCTTGGTCAGAAGACAAACCGACGTTTTGCGCTTCGCCTGTGCCCGTGACTCGTGCGCCGTCAGAAGACAAACTGAAGGTTTTGCGCTTCGCCTGTGCGCGTGACTCGTGCGCCGTTCTTGGTCAGAAGACGAAACCCCGTGTTGACGGGGCTTTGACAGTGTGTAAAGCATATTGTTATCAAGTTGGGTCTCACAGCGAACCACAAAAGCCGTTCCGAACGTCTACGACGGTGCTTTCACAGTGTGTAAAGCAAATGGAGCGCAAGTTGGGTCTCACAGCGAAGCAAGCACTACTATGGCAGAATCGTAATCGTTGTTGCGAAGAATGTTCTTCCGAAAACGGACGAAATTTGCCCGAATATCGCGAATTTCGAACGATTTAGGCGGCGGCCAAAGACCAGACTTCGGCCAGATGGTGCAGCGTCGAACGGCGGTTCCGTTGATGCACGGCTCGTCGCGATCCGCCACCTCAGTCGGCAGTTAGCGCCAAAAATGCGCCAAAAAACCGATATTTTCGGAATTTCGACCGAATTTCGGCGGCGGCCCAAGACCAAACTTCGGCCAGATGGTGCCCGGCGGAAGGCGGTTCCGAAAATGTATACATGTCCGGGATCCGTCGCCGCTGTCGAGAGTTATCGTGTTCACAAACAGACAAACAGACACAGATCGCGAGATTAGTAGAGAGGACTAGGGTCTATAGCCCGTGGATAACACGTTGCAGCTTCAGAAACCAATGCAGCTTCAGAGACCGATGTCGCGCAGGTGACGCGCTGCAGCTTCAGAGGACCGATGTCGCGCAGCTGACGCGCTGCAGCTTCAGAGGACCGATGTCGTGCAGCTGACGTGCTGCAGCTTCAGGGACCGAAGTAGCGCAGGTGACGCGCTGCAGCTTCAGGGACCGAAGTCGCGCAGGTGACGCGCTGAAGCTTCAGAGACCGCTGTCGCGCAGCTGACGCGCTGCAGCTTCAGAGACCGATGTCGCGCAGCTGACGCGCTGCAGCGCCGACTGCTTGCCCGTTGTCGCGCAACTCACGCATTCGAGCGGATTCGCATTCGCCTGTGCCCGTGACCCGACAAAGCGAGCCCTACTACGCCTATGGCAGAATCGTAATCATTGTTGCGAAGAATGTTCTTCTGAAAACGGCCGAAATTTGCCCGAATATCGCGAATTTCGGACGATTTAGGCGGCGGCCAAAGACCAAACTTCGGCCAGATGGTGCAGCGTCGAACGGCGGTTCCGTTGATGCACGGCTCGTCGCGATCCGCCGCCGCAGTCAGGAGTTATCGCCAAAAATGTGCCGCGCAGACGATATTTTCGGAATTTCGACCGAATTTAGGCGGCGGCCCAACACCAAACTTCCGCCAGATGGTCCCCGGCGGAAGGCGGTTCCGAAAATGTATAGATGTCCGGGATCCGTCGCCGCTGTCGAGAGATATTTTGTTCACACACAGACAAACAGACAGACAGACAGAGATCGCGTGATTAGTAGAGAGGATAATTACAAGACGCTACGTACGTACCTACGGTAAGACACCATCTACATGGACATATGTATGTACCTACCTATGTACGTCAAGACACTACACGTACCTACATATATGTACGTCCTAGACGGTTCACGTACATACGTACGTCCAAGACGTTACGTACGTCGCTTGGTAGTTGTTACAGGCTTACCATTCGCATTTCGTTCGCATGTTGAGGGTAGGGCCTGCCGTTCACGTCCGTAATAGTTCCTTGCGCCAGAGCCGCTCTCCACGAATTGTGAAGACCCAGAAAGACTCGTCTGATGGAAGTCTGTCCTGAGCAACAATTCGTCGACAGAATCAGAACAATCGCTAGTTTGGGCAATTGTGACAAAGTCCCCATCTTTCACGCCTAGCTGTTATTTGCGGCGACGAAGATTGACTATGCACGTACGTACATACATACAGACGTACGACACACATGCCAAGCGTGTCCGACCGCTCTAGTGACCGGATCAGTCGCAGCTGTACTAACGAAAAGCGCGCTAATGCGATTGACACCGGTCGCTAGCTCATGACTCGACTTTCCACTTGCGCGTCATGCTATTCTGGACGGTACTACCTTTGGTCTTTCACCGAATCATATCATACGCCTATGTTGCAGCAACGGTCGCAGGGTGTCGTCGTAGACATACATTGGGCTATTCTCGTACCAGATCTACCAGCTTCTGTTACAGCATCACTCTTCACAGTTCAGTTCACAACTCTTATTCTTCAAAAGCAGCCATGTAGTATAAGTCGGGCTGAGAAAAGCAGCGCCGAAGAGTAGCGGACTTCGCACAGTTCAGTTGGCACACAGCCTGTCTATGACGATCTCGTTGCCGTTGTCGGCGTTTCTTCAGATTGGCGCTGCTCGGCGTCCAGCCAGACGAACAGCCCGACGGGCTGAAACGAGCAATTGGGTAACAACGACTATTAAATAGACGCCGACTGAAGCGTCTCTTCAATCAACCTTGTGATCGCCCATGCAAGTGTTCATGCCGACAATGTCGTAGCTGCACGGAGTGGGAGGCTGAGGCGCCAAGACGGCGTGGGCGCTAGCGTTCATGAGGATGCGGTCGCACCAGGCCGGCGGCCTCGTCGACATGTAGTGGTCGGGGTCGTCTGGGTCCTCGCTCCATGGATATCTACAAAACGCGCAATCGATTCGTATTGGCAACACCGACAACAACGAAAAGTGCCCAACGTCGGCGGGAACTCGATGTCGAACTCGCGCAGCTGCGGGAAGTTGTCGCTCTTCTCGCGGTCGTACTCCTTGTAGTCGCGCCAGTTGTCCAGGAAGGCCTTCTCCCAGCCGTGCTCGAAGCGCTTCTTCTCCACGCGCAGCACGCACCTAAAAGAGCGCGATTCGCTCCAACTACCCACACTCGCGGCCACTAATCGGCCCCATCCACCGACTG
>JASAMZ010001411.1:0-12152 GCA_030248115.1 Linhomoeus sp. GSCO2_2 | reverse complement strand
GTTGCAGATGAGAGCGGGACGACGACGACGACGACGACGACGACGACGACGACGACGACGACGACGACGACGACGACGACGACGACGACGACGACGACAACGACGACGACGACGACGACGACGACGACCATTACGGCTGGCGCGTTTATTATCGCACACAAGTTCAGGCGCCTCTCCAGCTCAAGCGGCGACTCCAGGGGCGGCGGCGGTGCCGCACCCCTAATCGGGTTTGGAGCCCCCTTTCCTGGCATGGTGGGCGGGATGAAACCCAAGTTTGTCACCGGCCGCTTCGGAGCCTGTAGAAGTGACGCCGGTTGCGGCCCTGGCTACCAGACGAGAAGCGTCGAGTGTCGAATGGCCGGCCAAAGGCGGATCTTGCCCGACCACGAATGCCTGCGATACGGTGGTAGGCTTCCGATGGGGTTGCTGTAGCAAGGAATTCAAATTTGGCAACTACCACATGCAGAGTCGGGCAAGCCAAGGCGCAGCCGACCCTGCCGCGTGCCATGCCCCCAGAAGACGGATGGAACAGATTCAAATGGTCATGAAACGGCGAAAATCGGCAAATTCCAGAAATTAAAAGTGGTCGAGGGCAGAAACTCGAGCGGCCACGAGTGGCGCAGGGGTCCCTACGAGAGCTGCAGCGCCAGCTGTCTGGGAGGTGCGTACCGGGTATTTCGAAAGTCCAGCCCCCCCATCCACAGCAAGCTGTGGAAAAGCTAGAAGGATGAAACTTGGAGATATGTTAGCCCAATGTGTTGACACATCTGACTCCAAATTTTAGCACCCTAGACCCATTCACGCGGCAATGGCAGCTCGAAACGCAAATTTGGTCAATTTCTGAGGACCCACTGGCTTGTAGCAGCCACAACTTGTGCGGTATCGCAGCTATTTTGAGGTGACTTGCACCACTGTGAAGAGAAGAAATGACACTTTCGAATGCTGTTTGAACGAATATCATAGCTTGTCGCACGCTCGAGAACGAACGATTCAAATTTGGTTCGCAGGTCGCATCTCGGAGAGCCGCCAGCGGCTCCTGCTGCTGGGACACCTCCTCCACGAGGGCCAGCGTTCGTGACTAATTTTGCGTTTCGAGCTGCCATTGCCGCGTGAATGGGTCTAGGGTGCTGAAATTTGGAGTCAGATGTGTCAACACATTGGGCTAACATATCTCCAAGTTTCATCCTTCTAGCTTTCCTACAACTTGCTGTGGATGGGGGGGCTGGACTTTCGAAACACCCGGTACATACGTGTGCATGTTATGCTACTATGTGGCGTTCCCAGTGCAACACGTGGTCCACCGCACGTGAGATCAGTGTTCAAAGTCTCAAACTTCTTTTGGACAAACTAGCGTGTAGTACGAAGTACCGTGATCCATTCGCCAGCGGATGGGCAGACCAGATGTGGTCACCCGTACATACGTCGCCCTTGAGTGTCTGACGCCACACGTGGTTCTTCACAACGCAACCATCTCAGCAATACCGTACTCCCTGCAGGCATCCAGCGCACTTCTCTGGAGTGCGTCGAGGTGTCCAGCGGGCGGGTGGTGAGGTGGAACCGCTGCAATCCCAGAACCAAGCCGCCCGACAACCAGCGGCAGTGCAACACCGGCCCCTGCCCTCCGGAGTGGAAGGTTGGTGGGGGTTACGGTAAGGATCGTTCGCGTTTGACAAATATGCCGTTATACATACATGCGAGTGTTACGAATCAGAAGGTACAGGTAGTTGTTTCGTCTCCTTTCAAATCTAAGTTGCAGGTGGGCGAGTGGGGCGCCTGTAGCGCCGTCTGCGGCGGAGGCAGGCAGAGTCGCAGTGTCAGCTGCGTGCAGAGAATCTCCAAAGAGACTACGGGGGAAAGTGAGATCGTGCTGCCGGACGAGAGGCCCTGTCGCGACACCACCGACAACATGCCTACGACTGTGCGCGTCTGCGCAAAGGTACCGTGCGTTATTCACATTCAGCCCGCCACTCACATATGTAAGTACCCACACGCTTTCGAGATCTTCCACTTCCCTGTGTTTGCCTAATTTTGTTTATTTAATACCCATCCGCCGCTTTTCTGTTTGTTCTATTTTATTTAATTGTTTACTTATTATGATTTGTGGCACTATCGACTCTGCCTAATTTGTTTCATTAGTTATGTATTCCGCTTTATTCTAGTATATGTTAGTCTCTTTCCACTTTGTTTTACAGTTCACTTAATCCGATGATTTGTGTAACTTCACTCGCTGCGTTGTGTGCCTGTATTTTCATTCCATACAATTTTTATTAATATATTTAACTACGAGTACTTGCCTCTACTTGCCTCAGCCTACCATATTCTGCAGGACGACTGCCCAGCCAGGTGGTCGGCCGGTCCGTGGGGTCGATGCTCGGCGAGTTGCGGAGGCGGTCTGAAGAGAAGAAGACTGCTATGCAAACAGAAACTCGCCAACGGCACTGTAACTGTTCTGAACGGAGAGCAATGCGAAGCCATGCAGCGACTGCCCACCATCGCCAAGTGCAATACTAGTGAGTGGGGAGAGAGTATGGATTGATTTTACAAAGGGATTTTGTGTTCCAAATTTTGCGCAACTTGGTCAGGTTTCTTCAATACAATTTGACTTTGCACACGCGCCCCATTTTGTGGCAGAAGTGTAGTGGAGTACAGTCTTGGCCTAATACGAACGCACTAAATCAATTCCACACCGATTCGGTTCAAATTTTAAATCATAATACCGTTTTCAGAGCCCTGCTCCCGCAGACGCCACCTTCTCGGTCAGTACACTCTCTCCAGAGACAACAACCGCACGCCACCGCAACAAATGGCCCTTACATCTTCTCGAGAAAATCCCGTCCGGCCGCAAAAACCGCCGACTTCCGTTGCGAAAGGCAAAGGATCTAAAGGAAGGAACAAGGCAAAGGGAAAAGGCAAAGGGTAGGTCCGCTGTACAGTTCAAACCGAGCTATACTGCCTGTTGATACTTGGTGACCAGTTCTTGAGGATTAGCTGTGGTTGTCATATCACAACTCAACACGGCGCCTCTTTCTGAACAGGAAATTTGACCAGATTGCTGCTCACATTCCAGCAAGCCTAAAGCCAACAAAGGCGTGTTCACCATGCCCCTCAAGAGTCCCTCCACCCGCTGGAGCACTCTGGAGGGTCAGTCGGTGAAGCTGAAGTGCCCGGTGCCCCGCTGGTACGACAGGGCCAACATACAGTGGTTCTACCAGGCACTGAACAAGCCCGGGGCCAGATACATAGAGATACCGCGCAACGGAAGTCACCGAGGTAACAGTTCAATTATCGCAACTGATTCCGACGGTTCCGCGATTCCGATGGTTCAGAATCAGACGAACGACGAACGAACGAACGGACGGACGGACGGACGGACGAACGGACGAACGAACGAACGAACGAACGAACGAACGAACGAACGAACGAACGAACGAACGAACGAACGAACGAACGAACGAACGAACGAACGAACGAACGAACGAACGAACGAACGAACGAACGAACGAACGAACGAACGAACGAACGAACGAACGAACGAACGAACGAACGAACGAACGAACGAACGAACGAACGAACGAACGAACGAACGAACGAGCGAGCGAACGAACGAACGAACGAACGAACGAACGAACGAACGAACGAACGAACGAACGAACGAACGAACGAACGAACGAACGAACGAACGAACGAACGAACGAACGAACGAACGAACAAAGAATCGTGAACTAAGGTTCTCTCTTAGACCAGGTGAAACACTCTCTCTACCCTCTATGGTTGAACACACGGTGTAGCACTTCTACCGTATACGCGAGTGTACTGTATACCGTAACTCTGTTGCAGTGCGTGTGTCGAAGAACGGGGCGTTGCGCATCCGCAAGGGCAAGGAGCGGGACAGCGGCAAGTACTTCTGCGTGACCCAGACTTTGTCCAACAGGGCTTCCAGAGAGATCACGCTGCTCTTCAAGCCTCGATACGCCTCGGCCGCCACCGCAGGTGCGAAAAGTGCCAAAATTAGTTTTCAACGTCAAAAAGCTTAAAAGTGCCTATGCCTCCCCGTTCACGAGTAGTCATTCCTCTAGTAGGAGGGTGTGAACTACCTATAACGTACTGAGGCTGGATTCCACTGGGTGAAGCGTACTAACAGCTCGGCTCTGCTTGAACTAAGCCTTGTGAAACAGTAGCCGAAACAACACAAAGTTCTGGTAGGTATTGTTGCTCATGAACGTTGAGTTTTGACAGTTCTGACCATTGCAGACCGCTGTACCAGGGTGACCAATAGAAACTCATTTTAGTTTCAGTTTCAGTTTCAGTTAAAATTATGCTGTTGGCTGAGTTTCAGTTTCAGTTTCAGTTCCAGTTTCAGTTATGGCATCCGCGCGAGTTTCGATTCAGTAACTGAAACTGAGTTTCAGTTATTGAAGGTTCAGAAAGTCATAACGAATTGCTCAAAGTGATTCTTGTGAGATGATATTGGGCAAGGAAGCGATTTCTAAACTTGGACCTAAGTGGGAACAAAATGTCTACACATGTAGAAGAATTCGGCTATAATTTAATGAAAATATGCTGAAATTCGGTGAAATTTGACATTCAAATAACTGAAACTAAACTGTGAGTTTCAGTTTCAGTTTCAGTTACGGAATCCGCGCGAGTTTTATTCAGTTTCAGTTTCAGTTAACTGATTGTAACTGAAACTGAAACTGAAACTAGTTTAAGTTTCTGTTGGCCACCCTGCGCTGTACCAGAACCTACCATGACACTTTTGCAGACCAGAGCCCTCCACTCTACAAAGAGCTAGTCCAGCAGCAGCAGAGGCCTCCTCCCCTACCAGTAGCCATGAGTTTGGTCTCCACTGCAGTCCCCACAGTGCAGAGCGACGACGTCGGCTATCTGAAGGCGGACAAGGACTGGTACAAACCCAAGGAGGGAGAGGAGGACAAGATGCTCAGCTCGGCAGAGGTGATGGATTACATTGTTGACTGTGTATTGTATTGTATTGTATTGTATTGTATTGTATTGTATTGTATTGTATTGTGTTGTATTGTATTGTATTGTATTGTATTGTATTGTATTGTATTGTATTGTATTGTATTGTATTGTATTGTATTGTATTGTATTGTATTGTATTGCATTGCATTGTATTGCATTGCATTGTATTGTATTGCATTGCATTGCATTGTATTGTTACGTGTATTGTTACTTGTATTATATTGTATTGTTGTGTTCAGGCGTCGAAGGAACGCGAGCGCAGCAGCGCCGAGCGCGAGCTGCTCAGCCTGGGCGACAACTACAAGGCCGTCGTCGACGACTCCGCCGGGGCCAACGACGCGCTCAGGGTACGGTAGCAAAACGTTTCGAATCTCGAACTCAAGCACAACCTTCTGTCGTCTCTTTCAGAGACTGCGCGACTATCTCAAAGGGAAATTCGAGAGGTACGGAGACGCCAGGGCCTACTACTTCTACACGGCGATACAGCGGGCCGACTTGGCTCATCTCAAGGTCGGCTGGGTCCACGGCGACTGGTCGGCATGCAGCAAGAGCTGCGTCCCAACAACTGGCGACTATGGGGTTCAGGTGAGGTACAACACAATGCGATACGAGGCGATACGATACGATGCGATGTGATGCGATACGATACGATACGATACAATACAATACAAAACAATACAAAACAATACAATGCAATGCAATACAGTACAATACAGTACAATACAATACAATACAATACAATACAATACAATACAATACAATACAATACAATACAATACAATACAATACAATACAATGCGATACAATAAAATCTTTTCAGCAGCGCGTGGTGTCCTGCGAGGTTGAGTATAAGGAGCACCGCGACAGGCAGGTCGACCCAGAAGTGTGCAGGGCGTTTCTCCCACAGTCCCAGGAGCCTCCCAAGACCACCAAGTGCTCGCCGTCTCTCTGCAACCACTGGAGATGGACTGCCGACAGTTGGAAGCCACAGGATGTTAGTGGGAGAGGTGTCTTACAACTACAGTATTAATTCATAAGGGCTATTTGAAAATCTAGTGCCGTCGAGCCAAGTGCATCTCCTCCAACACTGCCGCCCAGACGAGGGCGGTCCAATGCGTCAACGAGCAGGGCGCCACCGTGGAAGAAACCTTCTGTGACGCCGCCAAGAAGCCGGACGGCAGGAGGACCTGCTACAATGGTGCGTGCTGAAGGCTGCTGTCGCCGTCCTGTTCATCATCATCATCATAATTGCCAAACCCCTCTCTCTTTCAGCCGAGTGCCGTCCCAGGTGGGTGGCCGACCCTTGGGGCAAGTGCCGCCTCTCCTGCCACCGACCGGACAACCGCCAGGAGGCGCTGCAGTACCGCACGCTGCGCTGCCGCATACCCAAGAACCCAAACCGGAAAAGCGGCCGGGAAGACAACAACGACAAGAAGAAGTCAAAGACGAAGTACGTCTCGTCGAGCGCCTGCACAACGGAGGGCATGCCGTCCCACAGTCGAGTCTGCCGCCCCTTCCCGCCCGCCTGCTCCAAGGAGAGGAACAACCGCGAGATCGCCTATTTGAGAGGTAGTCAGTTGCCCTGGAGGGGCTCCTTCCACCAGTATCAGCCCTGGTACCCGCACAAGAGGGAGGGGGAATAGCTACTGTATGCAGATGCGAAGTAACGTCATGGCAGGTTACGGTACCCTTCCGTACGAATGCGTGTATAGTAGAGATTACGGTACCCCTTCGCCATGTTTCCAATCCATGTAGAAGCACAACATTAACGACTGGCAAACTTTGAATAACATCCTACGGCTGAGCTGTCAGGTCGCTTCCTCGTGTGTTATATGTACGCAGTACTCTTCCCTCCAGTTACGCATTCATCCACCCTCCGTCCCCTATATTGAACTGTTGTATTCCTTCCGTGCTATGGATTTCCAACCTACTGTATCTATTCCTGCAACGCTGTTGTGTAGGCTCTGCTAGACCAGTAAGCTGCATTTATGGTGGTGGTGGTGGTGGTTTTCAGCTTTGCTCTTTCTATTTGGCTTTGCTTTCGCTCTTGGTTTGCACTCCAAAACTGAAACGAAGCTGAAAACGACCACCACCCAGTGTGCAGTTGACGCCAATGCCGGACGGATGTTGTAAGTCGAAATTTGACGCTTTGCTTCGCTGCTGCAGTGATCCACTTGCTTTGTCGTCACATTACTTTGTTATTTGTTGATACCGTATTTGTCTCCCCCACGCGACGGTTGTGGTTATCTTTGGCCGTTGTTTCATTCCCTCGATTCTCTGTTGTGGGTTGTGGCTGTTCGCACCGACATAGTTGAGCAGTAGAAAGTAGACCATTCGCGAAAGCGCTCTACATCAAATATGTTCTAAATACATACCTCAATACGCAGCACAGTACAATGTGCGTCGCGCTTGCCTTCATTCATACACAAATGCAGTGCAGTCAAGCAAAAGGGCCCACAACCTCGGTCCAATATCCCTTTGCCAGTGTTGGTTCATGGTTGGTGCTTTGCAGAGAGACTACCCATTCGTTCACTGCGCATACCTACACAACCTTCCACCACTCGACTCTTCTTCCATCGGTTAGAGTCGAATTGCGCTCTGGCTTAGAAAGGGGGGGGGGGGGGGCGTCGAAAAATCGAAAATTGCGGGGGGGGGGGGAAGAGGAAGACGACTCCGTCCATACTTTCCAGTGGGACAAGAGCGGGAGGGAGATGTGCACTATTGTGTGCAGTGGAGTGATGTATGGGCCCGTGTGGATATAGAGTCCCACCGAGGCACAAAGCGGCTGGTAGACAGACAGACTATGTAGTAGAGGGCGATAGAGAGGGAATCGACTCGCGAAGGCCCAGTGGCGACGACGGCATATAATTGCCCGTCGCCCACTGGGCGGTGGGGTAAGAAGGCAGAGTGCTGAAGTAATAACACCTAAGGGAAACTGGATAAACTTCATTGGTCGAAAGCATCGGCGAGCAACCAACCTGCTTGTGGTATGGCTGAGCGATATATATGTACCGTCCCACCCAGCATTCACAGTACTCGTGAAATACATCCAATGGCGACAACCATGCGATGCGATGCGTACGGTAGCACGAGCGAGTCTATCCTTTGTGACGAGTTCGCGAAGTTGACTGCGGTGAAATGGGGTGGTACAATGCAAATCTCCTAAAGTCCTGCTAGCCTCAATTGTAAACCTAAGCTTGTTCCTGTAATCAGACTTGCTTCTTGCAGACCAGTTCTCCCGCTGCGTGGACAAGAGTCGCTACTGCGACGTGGTGGTGCTGCTGGAGATGTGCCGCGACAAGAACCGCACCACGGGCCTGCGATACAAAGATTTGTGCTGTCTCAGCTGCGCCCTACACACTGGGCTCAGCCTGCTGGATGGGGGAGAGGATGGTAGACACAACAGCTACTACAAGTACGAGACTGCCGCTGGAGGGCCGGACGAGAAGGTGTAGAATTGAGTTTAGCATGGGATACTGTAGTTGACGGAACTGGCGTGGGATTTGGGAAGTATGTAGGCACGTTCGGAATTTCGAAGTACAGCAAGTAGAGACGCACATAGTGGTAAAGGGAGAGGAAATGTCGTGTCATTGCTTGCGTGCTTGTGACGTACTACAGTATGCGCATTATGCGCCCTCGCGCTCTCTGGGCAACTCAGCCGACGACGCGAAGGTTATCTACATTACTAAGCTAGCTAGGTGTAGTGTCTGTCTGTCTGTCTGAAACGCTTGGCCTTCCTAGCACTTCGCCACGCGACGCTTCAGCACGCGCTTGCCTCGCTAGCACTTCGCCACGCCAAGCTTCAGCACGCACGCGCGCTCAGAAAGCCAGCAGGACGCCAGCGGCGTCCCGCAGAGAAGCTCGCTCGCTTCGATCGATCGGCCGCAGAGAATCAATCGCTGCACGGCCAGCGTCGCCTGTTGCTGCCTGCCTTCAACGCAGGCTTTGCCTGAACAGTACGGCAATGCACGGTAGCAGAGCCTTGCAAAAGCGAACAGTGCGGCAGTGCGCGGTACAGCAGCGCTTTGTACGGCGCGTTCGCGAGGCAGTCAACGCTGTTGGCTTGCAACAGGACAGACTTTCTGCAACAGGACAAATGTTGCAACAGTACAGACGTTGCAACAGGATGCTCGCGCGAGGCGGCCAGCGCCATTGGCTCGCAACAGGACAGACCTTCTGCAACAGGACAGATTTTGCAACAGGACAGACCTTGCAACAGGACAGATTTTGCAACAGGACAGACCTTGCAACAGGACAGATCTTGCAACAGGACAGATCGTGCAACAGGACAAATCTTGCAACAGGACAGATCTTGCAACAGGACAGATCTTGCAACAGGACAGACCCTGCAACAGGACAGATCTTGCAACAGGACAGATCTTACAACAGGGCAAATCTTGCAACAGGACAGATCTTGCAACAGGACACATCTTGCAACAGGACAGATCGTGCAACAGGACACATCTTGCAACAGGACAGATCTTACAACAGGACAGACCCTGCAACAGGACAGATCTTGCAACAGGACAGACCCTGCAACAGGACAGATCTTGCAACAGGACAGATCTTACAACAGGGCAAATCTTGCAACAGGACAGATCTTGCAACAGGACACATCTTGGAACAGGACAGATCGTGCAACAGGACAGACCTTGCAACAGGACAAATTTTGCAACAGAACAAATCTTGCAACAGGACAAATCTTGCAACAGGACAGATTTTGCAACAGGACAGATTTTGCAACAGGACAGATTTTGCAACAGGACAGACCTTGCAACAGGACAGATCTTGCAACAGGACAGATCGTGCAACAGGACAAATCTTGCAACAGGACAGATCTTGCAACAGGACAGATCTTGCAACAGGACAGACCCTGCAACAGGACAGATCTTGCAACAGGACAGATCTTACAACAGGGCAAATCTTGCAACAGGACAGATCTTGCAACAGGACACATCTTGCAACAGGACAGATCGTGCAACAGGACACATCTTGCAACAGGACAGATCTTACAACAGGACAGACCCTGCAACAGGACAGATCTTGCAACAAGATAGACCCTGCAACAGGACAGATCTTGCAACAGGACAGATCTTACAACAGGGCAAATCTTGCAACAGGACAGATCTTGCAACAGGACACATCTTGCAACAGGACAGATCGTGCAACAGGACAGACCTTGCAACAGGACAAATTTTGCAACAGAACAAATCTTGCAACAGGACAAATCTTGCAACAGGACAGATTTTGCAACAGGACAGATTTTGCAACAGGACAGATTTTGCAACAGGACAGACCTTGCAACGGGACAGATCTTGCAACAGGACAGATCGTGCAACAAGACAGATCTTGCAACAGGACAGACCTTGCAACAGGACAGATCTTGCAACAGGACAGACCCTGCAACAGGACAGATCTTGCAACAGGACAGATCTTACAACAGTTTGTTGTTCTTGGTTTCCGTTCTCCGGTTTTTTCCCCCCCCCTGGGGTGAGTGGAGCGGTGGCGGGCGCTTCTCGTTTTGTTTGTCGGTTGGGCGGGTGGTGGCTTGAAACGTTGTTTCGCATTTTGGTGCTGTTGGCGGTGTCCGTTTTCCCGGTAGAACCGCGTTTGTGAAAAGGCAATCAATCCAAATTTGGTCCGGACGGAAACCCTTGTCACCGGATAACTCCGAGTCCCTGATGAATTTCGGCGATTTCGGTCTTAAATGAAAGAGCACATCCAGACGCCGGCCGGAAATTTTATCTCAGCCCGATCCGCCCAGTAAATCGCGAGATAGTATGATTTTTTGAACGGCCGGAATCGGGTTCTCAAAATTTGAATCTACCGTAACCCGGCCGTGCCGCGTCCAAATTTTCCAATTTTTGATTTCCCGACCATATCCGCCTCCCCAAGGGCTACAACATATCCAAAAATGGTGAATTTTGATCAAGTGTAGCGAAAATGGCAGGGTGCTGAATTATTTTTACTTAGTAAAAATTTGAATTTTGAATTTTCAAAATATTTTGTGTAACCTACTCGTTCAGTTACGTATTGCTGGTCGTCGTCGTCGTCGTCGTCGTTCTCTCTTCTCTTAGCCTCTGTGGGTGGGCGCCCGTCGCCATGGATCTGAGCAGCGTTTCGGCTGTGGCGGAGCTGAATTGAAACCGGATAGGATTCGGGGTTGCCCCAAGGCGACGCCGGGCCTGTGGGACGCCATCCTCGCCCGGTCTGTGCGGAGGGTCCTGCCCCGACGGATCTTTGCCCCTGGGCGACGGCGGGGTCTTGGGACTTTCTGGACAGTCAGCCGACCACGTCAGAAGCCGCTCCGGTCAGAAGACAGCTGTCAGAAGACTCCGAAGGCTCGCCGCCTCTGAAGAGCCCCTGTGTGGTGCCCTACTCCCCTGACGAAAGGGAGTGGTGGCGTGCCCCACCACACTCCCGTGGTGGGGCCTGGGAGAGCGCCAGGCCTCACCCGACTACGGTATGCCGGAGGGCTGCTACCCCCAGTGCCGCGGCGACGACCACTACGACATCAGCACCTCCCTCTGCGTGGCCGTGGAGGTGGAGCCGGTGACCCAGAGCGACGGCAGCCTCCTCTGCCGCATCTGCTTGCTACCCTTCCGCTTCCGCCACGACTACGCCATCCACCAGCTGTCGGAGAGTCATCTCTACTGGCTGCCGAGGTGCTCTCGCCGCACCCCTACCCTAACCGCCAGTCAGTTTGAAGTGAACTGACAGTCTACACGTATTACCACAGAGAGTGGAACGTCTCGGACGCGGCATGCCGGGCCTGCGGCAAGGTCAAGGGAGGCTCCGAAGCCTCCGGCCCCTGCTTCGACACCAGACAGGAGGAGGAGGAGGAGGAGGAGGAGGAGGACGAGGAGGTGATACCCACGCCGCCGCCGCCGCCCCGAGGAGCAGCTGTGCCCCATCTGCGGAGGGCCACGGAGCGGTCGGGGCATCTGCTACGGATGCTGTTTCACACCCGAATGAGCTGTGCGCCGACTGTTTGTGCCTGTGATCAGTTCTCGCTCTCTCGGCTACCGTATCCCGTGCGTTTGTTGGAAACTATCGCGAGAAGGTCACAAAACACACATCCTCCTTCAGAAGGAGGAAAACGCGAACACGCTGCACGTTGAAATCAGGGAGAGAGTTTCTCTCCCACACACACACACACACGCACAACG
>JASAMZ010001410.1:0-19245 GCA_030248115.1 Linhomoeus sp. GSCO2_2 | reverse complement strand
ATTGCTATAAGGCGTAAGCCATCCCCCCCTAGGCAGGGATGAGGGCGCTGCATCTGTAAAGAACATATTAATCCTTATGAAAACCCCTATTTCTTCAGAGCATTCGCGGCTTCGCCCACAGCTGCTTCGAGTACGCCCTGCAGAAGAAGTGGCCGTTGTATTTGAGCACGAAAAACACGATTTTGAAGGAATACGACGGCCGATTCAAGGACATCTTCCAGGAGGTTTTCGAGAGGTGTGAAGTATTTTTTCGGTTTTTTTTGTGTAACAATGAATTTCAAAATGCGAATTTCCAGCGAGTACAAGCAGCGCTTCGACGAGCTCGACATCTGGTATGAGCATCGGTTGATCGACGACATGGTGGCGCAGGTGGGCGATTTGAAAAATTGTTAATTTTGGATTTTTGAAAAAAATGAAACTTTTTGGAAGAACGTCAAAATTTCGATTTCCTGACGCAACGCAGAGAATTCAAGGTTTTGAATTTTTTTTGTCTCGCTACAAATTTTGGAGGCGGTGGAATTTCGAAGCTTTGCAAAATTCTGCGAATATCTGTAATTTTCTGAATTTTTGCTTCGTTTATCAAAACATGTTGTATGTCAGGTGCTCAAGTCTTCGGGAGGCTTCATCTGGGCCTGCAAGAACTACGACGGCGACGTCCAGTCGGACGTGGTGGCACAGGGTGGGGCATTTTTGGTTTTTTGCTCTTTAAACGCGGGCAACTCTGATTGTATTCTATGGATTGGTGCGAAATTTTCACTCATTGTCAAGAGCAGCCTGTGCTACATTCTTGCCAAATTTTGTGCGAATCGCTCGCCTCCTGCGCGAGAAACGCTCTGCTGACCACCCTGTTTTCTATCCTGCAATCTACAGGTTACGGTAGCCTGGGCCTGATGACCAGTGTGCTCGTCTGCCCGGACGGGAAGACCATTGAAGCGGAAGCTGCCCACGGCACCGTCACACGCCACTACCGCGAGCATCAGAAAGTGTGTGAGAAAACACGGATTACCCGGTGGTTTCAGTGCCAAGATTACGGTATCTATCCCCTCAGGGCAACCGCACCAGCACCAACCCAGTGGCCAGCATCTTCGCCTGGACCAGAGGCTTGGACCATCGAGGCAAGCTGGATAACAACCCGGCGTTGCAGAGGTGACTATAAATACAGTATACTAATTAGTTCGACGCGCGTCGGTATGGGCCGCCCCGTGGGGGATAGGATTGTCGTGTGCCAGCGCGCGGGGTGCGGGGTGCCTGTGGACACTTATTGGAGGGAATACTGTAGAAGTCTAGAGCATAGGCAAATCGGCGCGGTCACTGGGGGTACCCCACAAATGCCCCAGCGCGTCAGTATCTTCGTGGAGTGGGAGATGGGGGGCGCTTATTCGAGTGGGGAATACTGTGGCACATTTCTAACAATCACCCTACCTCCCCAGTGTTGTACATGCCGAGGCAGACGCCGTCGGCGTCGGGGAAGTTGAAGACTTCGTAGCTGTCGGCCTTGGAGCCGTCCGAATGCTCGAAGACCAGCTTGAACTTGCCCGGCTTCTTGGTCACGAAGCCGGTAGCCTTGTACTGGAATGGGGAGAGGGGGGGGGGGCAGTGATTATGATTAGTTGATTGGGGGAGGGGGGGGGGGGTTGGGGGTTAGCCCCCTCAACCGCCGGCGACAGGAATGAGATTCTCGTTTCCCCCTCGCTGCGGCGCTATTTTTCAGAACTTTCGGTACATTAATGGTCAAAATTAACAAAAAAACGCGCAGGCTTTTGGCACTTTTAGGCATTTCCAACGACTCCAATCCCCCCACCTGATCCCCGAACGCGTGTCTGCCGATGATGATGGCCTTCTTCCATCCGGGGACCAGTCTGGGTATCGACTTGCAGATGATGGGCTCTCGGAACACCGTCCCATTGAGTATGTTACGAATGGTGCCGTTCGGGCTGAGCCACATCTTCTTCAGCTTGAACTCCTCCACTCTGGAAGAAGCAAAGAAGCGTCGGTATAGGAGGCTGACTACACTGACGCCATATACTATACTGGAATTGGGAGGGGGGGAGACGAAATAGTAACTCACAGCACGCAGATCTATGATCGGCCTATACCGACGCGTTGGGCGGGGGGGGGGGGGGGGGGTGGGCCCCGTACACACATCCGGTTCGTCATTTGTGCCAACTCAGATGTCACTCTACTCTCAAATCACTTCATCATCATTTCAGTCAGCACCTCTGCTCGTCTGGGGTGATGGTGGCGCACTTGATGCCCACGCTGTGCTCCAGAATCGCCTCCGCCGCCTCTATAGTCACCTGAGCGAAATAGAGAACGGAAGCGTCGGCATAGGCGACAACTACTCTACTGGCGTCTAACACTTCATCCAGACCCAAGCGCTCATGTGCGCAGTCGCGATGGGTAACCGATGAGAGGGGGGGGGGCCTTCGGCCAAGAAACTGTTGTATTGCGATTATAGGTCCAAATCGTTGAAAACTGCCAAAATCGCCCATTATTGAGGAAAAAGTGCTCAAGCTATTAAAATAACGCATCGTTGCAAGGGTGAAAATAATATCATTCTATGTCTGAGGCGACGTTGTGCTGTTATTGACACTTTCACTTATGAAGTGGAGGAGGGTGTGTGTCGCATAGGTTCCTTTGGGGGGGGGGGTTACCCCCCCCCCCCCCCTGGCCATCGGCCGATACGGACGAGGTTCCGGACGACCCCCCCCCGGACTCCCATCCCAGACCGACCCCCCCCCCGAGCGACCCCCAATTGCCGAAAAATTTTCGCCTGCGGCGCAATTTTGTTGTTTTAATATGTATTTTGACCATTTTTAAGCTAGTAAATGGCGTTTATGTGTATGTTTGCGGTACTAAATGAGTAAAATACACGTTTTTCTGCACTTTTTGAAGCAAAAACTGCCAAATTTCCTTCAGTAAAAGACCCCCCTAGCTTTTCAAAATGGCCATCCGGAAACGGAATCCGGTTCCGGATGACCCACCCCCCTTGACCCTCAGTTGACCCCCCCCCCCCGGACAAAATCTGGTAGGAACCTATGTGTGTGTGTTCCAAACGTCTACCTAACTCCACTCAGTCAATGGTGTCAGTGTCGTCGCCACACCAGACCTTGTCGTCGGTGGCGTCCCTGTGCTCCAAACCCAGGTCGAAGTACTTGATGTCGATGTCCAGGTAGGGCAGGATCAGCTGCAAAATCCGACATTTTCGCACTTTTTCCACAAAAAACGCGCACTTATTCAGCAAAAACTCACCTCGTCCTTGATATTCTTCCAGATGATCCGGGTCATCTCGTCGCCGTCCAAATCGACCACGGGATTCGCCACCTGGATCTTGCGCCGCGTGCGCGCCGACGGCGCCGTCGCCAGACCCATTTGGGGTTGAATTTGGTGGGAGGCGCCTGGTATTGTGGATATTTCCGTTGAAATTTTGAATTTCGATCGATATTCGATAGTATCATGATCAAAAGCACCCAAAGCGCGCGAAGCCGCCCGAAGCAGGGACGCGGCTGCCGCTCGACTGGAAGGCACAGCCATCTCTTCAGTCGACTATGCTATGCTTTGCGGAGAAAGAAGTAGAGTAAAACGGTTTGGATGGGGAAAGGAGGAAGTTGTTATGCCTCGAGATTTCTACTCTGACAGATTTCGCTCGGATATAGCACCTATACGACGCAAAACTTTTGGTCTTCCCACGCAGTTCTGAGTGCACAACACAGTTCTGGCGTGGCGCTACACACAACGCTTCCATTCTCTTCTTACTTGCCGTCTCTCTGGGTTACTGAGGTGATGCTGTACTCCACGGATACGGTATCCGGTTCTGTAATCTACGGGGAGCCAAGCAGAAACAACCACTTGTTGCGTTTTGCATTTTATTTTGTCTTGGCATGCACTTGCACTTACTTGGCAATCACAATGCGCCACTAAGTTTCTCCACTAATGAAATGGAACGTGAATGTGTGAGCGTGAGTACCATTACAGACAAAAACTTTTTATACTCCACAAAAAAGTGTGGAGTATATAGCGTTTGTGCGCGGAAGCAGAAAAGTTGTCCGTCTGGCGTTCGGGCGTGAAGCGGCCGATTTCCAAACGGTCTTTTGCGTTGGGTAGGCCTAGTGGGTGGGCAGGGTGGACACCAAACGGGGTCACGCTCCGGGACCCCGTTGGTGGGAAATTCAAAAATTTAAATTTTCAAAGTACTGAAAATGGGTTAAACAAGGTAGAACTCGAAAAACTTGCATATAATGGTATATACTATCTTTTGATATGTTGTAGTACTCGATAGTGCCGAACACGCAAAAAAAAGAATTGGATCGCTGCGGGACCCATTTTGGCGCCAAATTTGAAAAATTCGCGATTTGTCGCTATTTTCCGACTTTGACGGTTTGCTGTGCGCGATAGGTAGCAGCTAGAGCCACGAGACCGCTTTTGGTGCTCCTTCCCAGATGCCCTCTGTCGAATGAGCCATGAACGGAGAAAATCGGTTGAGACACAAAAAAGTTATCTTGGTGGAACTTTTTTGACTCCGGGGTCAAAAATTGCGCTTTTCGCGTTTCGACGTCTGTAGCGCCCGAATGCGTTGCGGGATCGTTCCAAATGTGGTTCTAAACGATTCTACGTTGAAATCTGGTCCAGAAAAGTGTTTTTGAAAAATTTTCAGAGCTACAGTAACCCTGCCGCGTCCATCTGAATTTTGGGTGTCGGGTCGACTTTGCCAATATTATGCTCGATTTCGGGTTTTCGGGGGCGCTGATTACGAATTTGGCACTCGTTTAGCGCTTAGATGATGTTTGAACGTACCTACGACAAAATCGCATGCTACCGTACCCCAACTGCAGAATTCCGTTTCTGCGAGTCCATAGGAAGATAGGGGTGTTGTATGTCGATTCTGGGGTAACCTGGGATGTAGATCACGAATTCAGCATTGCTTTTGCGATTGGGGGTGCCAGGAGGCCACAACAGCAGAGGAGTCACCGTGCGTAGGAGTTCAAATTTGTGGAGTATACTGCGTCCCCCGGACGACTTGCCTGGTTAACTCAGGTTTCTTTCAAAACTACAACAATAGGGTGGGTGACCTAGGTAGACACTTCTCGTTGGTTCGTTTTTGCAACTAACACTGTGCAATTGTATGTAATTATTGGGGTTAGCAGTCGACTTGAACACTTTATAGGATAGCTTCGTGTATAAACAAGAATAGACCGCCCAACAATCGCTTAGCATTGTATCCCAAGCGTAGATTACAGAACCGGACTTGCTGCTGGTGATTGCAGTACGCTCCCTATGCGGGCAACGGTACAAATTGGGCAGCCTTACTATACAACATCCAGCTCGTTCAGTTTCCGTCGGTAGCTGCCCCACTTGGAACTGTGGGGAAATGTTAAGGGGTAATGTGTGCACTGCACTTGCGATGACCAACCTCTGAAACTCGCGAGATCAGGTACTTCGTTATAAAGTCTCTGCTGTAGTAGCTTAGCTAACTACCCGTACCGTACAGCTAAGCGCCAAACGTAAAACATGATATTGGACACGGCACGGGCAACAAGTCAGATAACAAGCAGCTAGAATCAAGCGGCCACTGCGCTTAGACTACCTAAGTTAGTGCAACAGGTTCCTTCCGAAAGGAGCTGTTTGGAAGCCATGGTATCACAAAAGCCATCAGGCCACTTGCAGCAATGGTGGCGCCAGCCGTGACGAAGCAGCTGTTGTAGTTCCCCGACAAGTCCCTTATGAAGCCTGGAATTAAATATTACGGTAATAGAGAAATAGAGAGTGCACGAGCGTCGCGCGTCAGTACATGCGGATATTCAAAATTGGCCGTTTCTTTGACTTGCGATTGCTAACCTTACAATTTGCAGTGGCAGTTTCTTTGTGAGACACTGTGCTGTCTTCATATCACAATGCCACTCACTCACCCAAGGCCGGAGGTCCCACCAAAGTGGCAATTCCCTGAAAGAGCAGCATCAGTCCAAAAGCATTTGTCAGCTTTTCCAGGCCCAGAATGTCCACCAGTAGAACAGACGTGAGACAGACGTAGCAACCTGCAAAGGTTCAGAATGCCAATGACAAGTTTCTCGTTCATGCCAATTTGTCACAGCCAAATGTTCCGTCAAGCTTGCCGGGTTCTGCAACCTTTCACGCATTATATGCACAATTGCTAGTCACTCACTGCTGGTGAGTCCGAAGACGACGCTGTAGGCTAGCAGCGACCAGAAGTCATTGTAAAGGAACACCAAAGCTGTGGAGAGACCGCATAGGGTGACTGAAACTGCATAGAGCCAGAGACGATTCATGGAGGGTAGACGACCCAATCTGCAGGGCAATGGCCGGTCGGACACTAGACCGACCAGCAGTCTTCCCACCGTGTTTGCCAGTCCTGGGGCCGGTTTCATAAAATGCAGATTCAGAGCTCAGAAGTCAGATCTGAATCAAGTATTCAGATTCAGAAAATTTTGGTTTCATAAAACTTTTTGGCTATTCTGAATGTTTTGTTCAGAATCTAAACCAAAAGGCTCAGAATTGAATGTCTACATTCAGAATCTGAACCGTGTATGTGATTCAGATCTGAGCCAACCATCTGAACCCGGATTCTGAAGACAGTATAGTTTGCGTCGTTTAGGGCTTGCAGACGCCCAAATACTGCTGTTGCGCTCCATATTCTAACGTTTGGTGACTATTTAGCCAAAATTCGGTGTAATCTGAAGTCAGTCTAGAAGTTTTGAACCCATGTTCAGGTGCTCACACCTTCTGAGTGATTTTGGGCTCAGAACTCAGAAATCTGAACAACTCGTCTGAGAGGTAAATATTTTATGAAACCGAAGGGTGAATTTTTCGGAATGTTGAATCTGAATCTGAGCGATTTCCATCTGAATCTGAGTCTGAATGTCAAAACGTTTATGAAACCGAAATTCTGAATCTGAACTCAGAATCTGACTTCTGAATCTGAATCTGAGCTTTATGAAATCCACCCCTGTGAAACGGGTTTGCGCTCTGGTATGCGATCAGTTTGAACAGTAAGTGCATGCTGTGAATGTAGATGAGTTGCAACAGTACAAAGGCTTTAGCGCATGCATGCATACCTGCAACTTGCGTTACCAGTCTCTGCACTCCTGCACTCCACCTTTACTTCACGAGCACTACTACTCTCTACTTACCACGCTCACTCTCCACTCACCAAAAGCTGACAGCAGCCAAGACGCTCGCTCCTTGCTCATACCGAGCTCGTTCTCAGCCATGTCAGGCAGGAAGATCAGAGGAGCGTTGAAGCCGAAACTTGTCAGGAAGTTCGACACCAGAAAGACAGCAAAGGCCCAGTGTTTGAGCAGTGACAGGTTGGTCATGGACGCGCACACCCTGGAATTTGTGTTTTATGATATTACATACAATTAATATTTGTGTAGTATAAATACCAGTCACCTGAGAGTATCGTTCCAAAATGAGGCAACATTGCTCCCCGAAGACTTCGATTTTGGCTCGCAGCCCTCTCGCGACCCTTCCGTGAACCATACAGCCGTGGGCGCTTTCTCAGCCGCCTTCTCCTTCGCCTGCCAAAACTCCAGCACACTCCTGAACAAAACTGCTTTCGAACTCGATTCAACCAAAGCGTGTGAGATTGGGGCTGACAATTAATCACAGAGGTTACACAAACTTGAATTTCTCCGGATCGCGCGTGAACCCGGCTAGATGCGTCACGTTACCCGTGTAGTACACGCCAGGAACGAAGAGGTAGCCGGCCGACTCGCGGGCTCGGCGTCGGGTACGGCGACGTTTCAGCTGTTTCGGTGGTACCGAAGGCTGAACGACAAAGAATGCTTAGTATGAAGCGTGTCATGGGCGACAACGACGACGACGACGACGACGACGACGACGACGACGACGACGACGACGACGACGACGACGACGACGACGACGACGACGACGACGACGACGACGACGACGACGACGACGACGACGACGACGACGACGACGACGACGACGACGACGACGACGACGACGACGACGACGACGACGACGACGACGACGACGACGACGACGACGACGACGACGACGACGACGACGACGACGACGACGACGACGACGACGACGACGACGTTCTGCACCTGCGCGGCGGACTCCTCTATCCCCTCCGTTTCATCGAAGACCGAGAAAATCCGACCGAGCCGTTTTCCAGCCTTTGCGCCAAAAGTCTGCACTTCACGTAATGACTTTTTCCCAACGAGAGATTTCGGTGGCATTTCCACGTTTGACGTTGTCCTTCTGTGCTTGGTTGTCACAATTCCTTCTTCTTCTTCTTCGTAGGTCGTCTCGAACTTCAGAGGGCGGAACAACGCTCCACACAGGGCGCAAGCCAGCATCAGACCTTTAAAAATTCGTCTTTTGATGATTAAATGTGGAAAATTGTACACGCGACGCTTATACCAGCTATAACGAGCAAAGACTCTCGCCATCCCAAGGTCTCAATGAGAAAGCTTGACAAGGGAGCGAACACAAAGGTTCCAACGCCGGCGCTGCAAACCGCGATCCCTATGGCCAATGCTCTTCTCTTCTCAAAGTACATGGTCACAATCACGATCGCCGGACAGTACATCAGGCCGAAGCCAAAGCCTGAATTGGGAGTAGGATTTGAGCGCTTAACAATGTTGATTGCATACTCTGGCTCCATTTCTTCAGACGTCTGATTTCTGACATCTGAATGGTCTGACTTCCGACGTCTGAGTGGAGAATTGGAAAGGTCGCGGATTGAAGACAAATGTAAATGCGGTCGCAACGCACCCATGACAACTCCAGTTGTTCCCATGAGGAACCACACGCTGCTTGCAAAGTAGCCTGTTGCACAGCCTACTGTAGCTATCAACGAGCCCACAATGCAGGTCTTGCGACACCCAAATTGGTTTGTGACCGCGCCGGCGATGGGCCCTGAACACATTAGGCTAATAAAACTGCACGCACATACATAAACCGTACGATCTTAGCACCAACCAGAAGCCAGAGTGAGCCCGACGAGCAGGCTGACGATCCAAGATGTCGTCCCCCTGCCGGCCTCGAATGTTCTCACGATCTGCTGGTTGAAGATGCCAAAGGAATTGGCAAATCCGTCTGTCAGCACGTGAATTAGAAAGGAGCCTGGGTACCCCAATTGCAGGGACAATGTTTTCAGCTGTTTGGCGCACGTAGAGGTGCCGTTTGGTTGTTCTGGTTTTGGTTCAGAAAATACAAGGTTTCGAGATTTTGCGGCAAAGAGTGCTCTCTTTTGCAAGTTGAACGAGTTCAATGACTTGGCAGACTTACTAGAATGGCATATCAAAGACGACACAAGTGTGCCCAAGATTCCATCCGATTCAGACAACTTTCCGAAAAGTCCAAATTACTTTAGAAACCAACGCAGTCTGAGCAGGCAAGTTGGAATTTTACAGATCCACAGTGCGGTTCGCACAAATTACCATACACCACACACATGTACATACAGAACCTAGCCCCCTTCAGTGAACCACTGTATGAGCTACAGTGTGCTTCACTACATAAAGCAACGATTCGTTCGTGCAACAGAGGGCCCAGGACGACGGCCCATCCCCAGCCCCCATCGGGTACGATGGGGCGACAGTCGACAACGACGCTTTCCCTATTCGTTTTAGGTTGATCGTAATAATCCTCGCCGATCTCCTCGCACTCTGGACGCTCGCGGAATTTCACACGAACGCCATCAGCATCGCTCATGTTTTGGAGGCAGAACGTACGCTACCGTACCTACATATATCACAGACAGCCAAGTCAAAGCCTAGAAACTCAAACACTTGAGAAGTTAAGAGTGATAGTAGGGTGGGCTGAGCAGTGGTGTACATTGCAAGTGCCCAGTCACCTGAGAAGCGGAGTGCATATTGTGATTTGCCACTGGCGCCTGTTTCAAGAGAGAGGTACAGAGAAAGACTAAGATTCCGCTGCGTCAGTCTGGTGGTTCGTTGAGAATGATTCACGCTGTCGCTTTTATGAAGACCCAACCCCGGGAGCGGTTTTACGATCCCTACACGCGTTTTGCCACCGGCGGTCCAAAGCGCCGATTATCGATTAGCGAGCGGGTTTGGCGACGTCTGTCGAGCAGCGAGCGAACGCGGCCGGCCACATTAGATTACTATCATTTCCAGTATCAATGCAGTGACAACCTCTCCCTTGTATTCACGACACATACTTCGGACCGGTCGACTGCTTCAACCCACTTCTGACCGCTCGATTGATCGCGCGCAGAGCGCTCTTCTGAACACGCACAGCACGTGGGTCGCTCGAGTTTTGGGGCCATTTCTACAAGTTCTGCGAAGGCGCCACCGAGTTTTGCAGAGACTGGGCCGTTGGCGACGTCCAGCGTGGAAATTGGAGCTGCGTGCTGATGGCCGGCCGATCGTCGCAGCTGTCAGCTTGGGCTATGACCGCTTCTGTGCTTTGACGTTTGACTCCAGAAGGCCCTTGTAGTGGCGCATAGAAACCAGTAGGTTCCGCGGCAGAGGCGTTCCGCGGAAGCGGTTTAATAAGGAAGCATGCAGCCGTTTCTTTGAAGCAGTTCTCAGCAATTTTTGCCAACTCTTGGCGGCTGCTCAATATAAGACGCAAAGTCAAACCTAGTTCGCTGGCGCTGAGGCAAAACCCCTTCTTCTGGGCAGAAACGCTGTGGTCGCATTCGTAGTCGACTTTTGGCAGTAAACTTTCCAACTTTTCCAGTGGTGAAATTTTTGAGGAAGCCATCGCTTCCAGGGTTATTCTCCATTAGTTGTTTTCACTCAATTGAGGCATGTACGCTCGTACTTTTGTCACTTGTAAAGCGGCAGTCGCTAGATTTGCAAGATAGATACGAATCTGGCGTGGTTTGGCTCCCTCGCATTATGGCTCGCTAATCGATAATCGGCGCTTTGGACCTCGGGTGGCAAAACGCGTGTAGGGATCGTAAAACCGCACCCCGGGAACACACTGGCAAACCCACAGTAACAACGGGCCGGACCGTGCAAGGACCCATGAGAGCTGTTATTTGCCTCGTTATGCCTTGCTTACATTACATGGTTGCACGGGCTAAATCTGAATGAGTGCCCCAAATTCTGAATGAGTGCCCCCAAATTCTGAATGAGTGCCCCCAAGTTCTGAATGAGTGCCCCCAAAATTCTGAGCGCGGCGTTATCTAGTCACGGTGTGGATGGATCGGCGGGAACAACAACTCGTCTGTGGAGAGTCATTACACCGTGGTCGCTCTCTCTACTTCCAAACAAGATTTTCCTTTGAATTTAGGCTATGCTTAGGCTCGCCCTGCGCCCACAGTGCACAAGAGTCAGTCGGCGTCGCAGTCTGGCGGGTCGAAGCTTAGGCTTAACGCGACCGGTGACCGATTTCAGGGCGCGCGGAGCGCGCCCTGAAGTTGGTGGTCGCGCTAAGCCTCAGCTGAGACCCGCCAGACTGCGACGCCGACTGACTCTTGTGCACTGTGGGCGCAGGGCGAGCCTAAGCATAGCCTAAATTCAAAGGAAAATCTTGTTTTAGTCGACCGAGTTTTAGTGCAAACGATAAGTGGGGCGAACACTCCTCCATCGGCTTCACCCCCTGCTTAGGCCGGCTGTGCCCAATAGGTTACTCACACGGCCGCGGTAATAGCGCGCCTCTGGGTCCTGGGGGCACTCATTCAGAATTTTGGGGGCACTCATTCAGAATTTGGGGGCACTCATTCAGACCCAACCAGTTGCACGATCCTTCCAGTTCCAGCTCTTTGCAAGACAGTCAGTCACAGAAGTGAAAGCCCCCCACCTCCCCCCGCAAGCGCACACTTCAACTTCAAACACAAGCCCCGGAAAACCTTGCTGTTTGACAACGACTCGTTCGCTTGTTAGCTGCTCTGCTCAGAGGTGTGAAACCACGACTAGACTTGCATCACGCTGACGCAAGCGACGACGATCCGTCTCACATGTACATAGCTTGTCATTCTTTGCGTGCTCTCGTGTGAATGTGCCGCACGTGATACATTGTAACAGCCGGAAGACGCGCCTCTTTCGCGAAGCGCACCGAAAAGTCCTAGGTATGTATATATTCTTCACCACTGTTTAGTCTCCCGAACCACGAAACAACTGTATGCATCGGCGCAGCGCGGCAGTATTGGTCTCACTTACGCGCAGAAGAGCCACCACACTATGCCTGTCTATCTCCGTGTTCGTGAGATAATGAGGACGTCGTGCGTAGTGCACTCGCCGCGACGCACAAAGGGAAGAGCCGCCGTGCGAACGTGCTCTTGGAGTGGAATTGAGCCACTTCGATGTCGACCGCTGTTTGCCCACATGATTAGTGGCACTGGCGGCGACCCGTTTGTGTGTACAGTGTGTGCAGCGCTGTGTTTTCCCACGTGTTCTCCGGGCCCTTTCATGACCGCCGGAACGCGCCAAGTGCACAGGACTGGGATTGCGCTGGTTATAGGGGAATTGCACAGGATTTCAGCTTAGGTACATACATAGGTGTAGTTGTTGCGCGGTCTTTCCACAGCACTGCGCCTGTGATTGGGCTCGGTAAAACCAAAACTCGTTTCGCTGACGCCTTAGACTCTGTGTGTTGAAGGCAGTTGGTCTCTGGGTTTATGGACACTTATGTCGTGTAATGTCACGGTTTTTAAGTCGGTCAAACTTGTACAATTGCTGATATCACCCACTATGCGCACTTTCGTGAGATGAGTGAGAAAGGGAGCCTTCGCGGCATCGACCGTCTTCACTTTTCGCATTAACATTTTACAATTGACAGTGTGACATTGGGGTTCTACAAGCCCGTTCATTCGATTGCGTCAGCCAGCAGAGAGAAGCAGTTTCAACTGGGCGCTAGTACTAGAAACCCGCTTACTCAGTCGCTTCAGAAGGCCCCTTTGGGTGCCCTCTTCTTCCCATGCCAGCTGTTTGCGCGTCGTCTACATAGCTGACTGGGCTCCACATCTGAATCTGCCCCCATCTGTTGTGTCTGTCAGCAATAGCGACCGTCGTTGCCGCTAGCGCACCCAATTGTCTGCCTTTACGACTGGGCACAGGCAGCGTTCCTTGCGTCCTTATTCTCTGCAAATACGTAGGACTAGCGCCCTGTCTACACAACCGCCGTCATGCAAAAACCAAGGAGCACACAGAGAAGAGGCATGCGCGAGGTGGACGGCGGGAAGCTGAGCAACGGGGCCAGTGGTCTGCGCTTGCGGGACGACACGAATCCCAGCGATGTGGCCGACTCGTGCAAACTGGGTGAGAGCGGCATCGTAGGGTGGCGTCCCATTATCCCAGACGGCGGTTGGGGATGGATGGTGGTCCTGGGCTCCTTTCTGATTCACGTGTTCACCGACGGCTTCATCTACTCTTTCGGCATTATGATCGTGGAGATCTTGGAGGCCTTCGGAGAGGGAAGGGCCATGACCTCATGGATTCTGAGCTTGCTCATTGGACTGACGCTAGGCGCAGGTGCGTGCACCATGTTCTGTGCATTAGCTGCTTCAACGTCATAGCTGTACACAAAGGTGAGAATCTAATGCTGACAGTCACGAACACGAATTTCGCAATTTGATGAAAGCCACCAGGTCGCCATTACAGTACTTGCTTTGTGCAGTGCTGTAGTGACTTCACAAAGACACAGCACACAGCGTTTAGGCCCAATCGCCAGCGCGATCACCAATCAGTTCGGCTGCCGTCGGACTTGCATGGCGGGCTCTTTGATTGCCACAGCCGGCTGTCTGGCCAGCTATTATGCAACCAGCGTCTGGTTTCTCATCGTCTCCATCGGAGTCGTCATGGGTGCGTGAAGACTGTAACCTACAAATTGACCTACGGTTTGTACCGCAATTGACAAATGAATCCCTCGCTCTGTTCTTAGAACACGCTACAGATTTCAGTTCAATTTCAAATTCAGGCTTTGGCTTCGGCCTGATGTATTGTCCAGCGATCGTGATCGTCACCATGTATTTCGAAGAGAGAAGGGCCTTTGCCACTGGCATCGCAGTCTGCGGAGCTGGCATTGGCACTTTCATATTCGCGCCTTTATCGCGCTTCCTCATACAGGCCTATACTTGGAGAGGATCGTTCCTGATCTTTGCAGGTACGGCACTGCAGTGTGCTGACAAGTGGGCCATACTGTAACATACGTGCGTATCATGTGTTAGACTACTGCGCTGCACTGTTTGTACAGGTATGCATTGTAATATCCGCTTGACTATATATGTGCCTATTTCATCTCATGACATGCTTTGAATGGTGCCACTGTAATCTGTTCAAGTTAAATCTTATGTATGACACTGCCTTTGTCGAATTGTCGAATCTCACAAGCTTTGCAGGCCTGATTCTCAACTGCGCCGTTTGCGGCGCCCTATTCCGCCCTCTGGAATTCGAGCCCATCTACGAGGAAGAAGAAGACGGCAGCTCCAAAACCGATCAGGAGACGCTCGCGTCCACGGAACCTGCCGTCACAGAGAAGCTCTTGAAGCCTCCGAGTATAGAAGAGCCTCCACAAGTCGATCCAGAGAGGTCTAGATCGCCCAAAGTTCGGCGAGCGGCCTCCCATATGCACGTGGCGAGGAGAAGACGCGACAGCACGGCTGGAGAAAGGCTCAAGCAGGCCTTTTCCACGCACGACACGACCGACGTCGGCTCGAAGAGCCACACTGTGGCGATGGGGGTACGTGCTAGGTCGATATCTACTGAAAGTACGTACGTATGTAGCTTGCAAGTACTGTATGTATGATAGTCGCACTCTTGCTTTCGAATGTAGGCACGCAGGATACCCAACCGGAGATCCGACCGCCAACATCGAGGCGTCAGCGAATCGGGCGGCTACCTATTTATTCCCGACGTCTACTATACAGGGAGCGTGACCCACCTCCCTGAGTTCACTCAGGATCCCGACAAATATCGGTCGGCCGCTTACAAAGCGCTCTTTGTTTGTTAACAAAGTTAAACAATGCTTTTAAACGCAGATTTTCAGGAGTATGCTGGCAGTTCCGACGGAGAACGAGGAGACGACGGCAGTAGGCTTCAAGAAAGGATCGCAGAGTGATTTACAAGATGCTACAAAACCGCAAGTGGTGCTAGAGCCAATCCCTCAATCGGAGTTTGAAGAGGCCACCTTTTGGAGAGACGCGCTCAGGTAAAACGTAGCCAGAAGTCTTCAAATCACAATAAATCCCCAGATTTGGACCAATCAATCTTCAGGGTTTGCGTGTCCATGACCAATCTGTCACTGCTCAAACACGCTGTCTTTGTGATCTTCCTTATATCAAACTTTCTCACGAGTTTTGGCTTCAACGCCCCTCTCATTTTCCTGCCTGACAAAGCTGAAAATGAGCTGGGCTTGAACAAAGACCAGTCATTTTGGCTCCTCTCTGCTTTTGGTGAGTGACTGGAAATAGAGGGACTTGCGTGGCGTGGCAGCTATGTACCTATGTGGTGTGGTATTATATGCTGTGCTCCGGCGTGCTCACTCGTGTGTGCCTAGTGACGCTCTAAAGGCGTTGTGTGGCGTGGTACCGTGTCGCGTGGCATGCCGAGTGCGTTCTGAAGGAGTTGCGTGGCCGAGTAGTATGCCGTGGCGTGACGCTCGTATTCAAAACGTTGCGCAGCGTGGTACAGCGTGGAGTGACGAGTGGCGTTCTGAATGTGTGGCGTAGCGTGGTAACGCGTGACGTGGCGATTGACGTAACGGCATTGCGTGGCGTAGTGCCACACTTCACTTGTTATACGTAGGACCTATGTGCATAGTTGGCAAACGATTGTTAGTCGACCGTCTATTGTCAGGTCTGGCGAACACGTTCGGTCGCATACTGGTCGGTTTCGTGTCCGACCGTCCATTGCCCTGCCGACTCGGCCGGCGGCCCTCCATGAATCGTCTCTGGATCTACGCGGTCTCAGTCACCCTGTGCGGTCTCTCCACATCGCTCGTATTTCTCTACGACGGCTTCTGGCCCCTGATGGCCTACAGCAGCGTCTTTGGCTTCACCATCAGTGAGCCTTGAACTTTGCAATAGACCGTATATAAGCTTTCTTCCGCACACAAAACGTGAAAGCTTTTAGGTTGCTACGTCTGCTTGACGTCGGTTCTACTGGTCGACTTCCTTGGTTTGGACAAGCTAACGAACGCATTTGGGCTCCTGCTGCTATTTCAGGGGATCGCGACGCTTGTCGGACCTCCAATCTTGGGTGGGAAGTGTTCCACTGCTTAAATAACGTAGCGGTCTTGCCTCAAGGCACTTTTCAACTGCGTGTGGAGTGGACTGCATTGTACGGACACGGTGGTTGCGTACTTTACAGGCTGGCTAGTGGACATGTCAGGGGGCTACGACAGCTGCTTCTTCACCGCCGGTGCTACGATCGCGCTCAGTGGACTGATGCTTTACGTGATTCCTTGCCTGCCGGGCAGCCCATTTCAAAAGCAGCAACAGATATCAACAGAAGCGGAAAACGACGCATCATAGTACTCTGCTGGGACCCGGTGTGCCTTTCGCTTGCTACTCAGCTCGTCGGTGCCATCTGCAAGCAGCGCTTTCACAGTTACCCTTGGACGTCCAGTGATTCATCTGTGGTGGTTTCTCGCTGTTTGGGAAATGGACAAACGCGTGCGTCTTCGATGAGCACAGTACTGAGCTACTGACCCCTATTGTCTTCCTGTCTGTATGCTGATGACACAGTCACAGCCGCGCGCCGCCGTACAAAGGGCGAACCTGTATGAATGGACTTAGGAAGTGAATGAAACTACGGAAGAGCGCCGCTCTACTGAGTCAAGCGAAACATCGTGCTCTCTGTCGAAGCAAATCGTTAGGTACCTTGTTTCGTCCTGCCACAATATGGGCCAAGTTGACGGCGCGAAGTCGAGCCGCGTGGAGGCGTCGAACGCGGCGTTCCGTAGCGACGACGAAACGGGAAACATCTGCGATCCACATAGAGCAAGCGACGAAAGCGCCATAGTTGGATGGCGTCCCATTATCCCCGACGGAGGATGGGGCTGGATGGTTGTCCTGGGCTCCTTTCTGATCCACGTGCTGGCGGACGGCTTCGTCTACTCTTTCGGATATATGAACGCTGAGATCTTGGCCGCCTTCGAAGAGGGCAGAGCGACCACCTCGTGGATTCTCAGCCTGCTCGTCGGTCTGATGCTGGCCTTTGGTGAGATTTGGAGTGAGAGTAGATGCTTCGTTGCTTGTCCGCTTTGGCGATTGGAATACATCCAGGGCGATCCCAATGTTGCCGTGTAAGATCGGTCATAGATACGGCTGCCCAAGAAATTGCCAAGTGACTCATCAGGTAGTAGTGATGGCAACTTTGAGAATTTTAAAACCGGGTAAGTAAAAGTAAGTAAAATCTGAAATTTGAAAACCGGGTAAGTACAAGTAAGTATACCCAGTTTTTTCGCCCGGCCTCAGCCGGGCGAACCCCTACGAGAGCTTATCGTGCGTGCGTCCGTCCGTCCGTTCGTTCGTTCGTTCGTTACGCTCTCAGATCTCGGCGTTGGTGAGTTGTAGGAAGGAGATCTTGGGCTCTACGGAAAGGTCTTGACTCACTGATCATTCAGCTAAGAGGTTTCGAAATTCAAAACTTTGAATTTCGTGAGTTACAGTAACCCGAAGGTGAAAACGGAAAACGGCTGTAACTCGCTCGTCTTACGTCGTAGAGCGGCGCGCGATAGGTCAACTAAAAGGTCTCGACGTGCGCTTTCGTTTGGCATTAAAACTTTTGTTAAATACGCAAACACGCAACACGAAAAGCGCCATTCTTGACTCCGTTAGCACTAAATTTGCTCTAATATGCTCGTCTTGCGTCGTAGAGTGATGTTGTTGGGTTGTTTGGACAAATTTGGATTCATTGAGCATTCGAGTTCCTATGGTGCGCGACTTTGAAATTTGAATTTACGACTTACAGTAATCCAAATGTTGGACAATGGAAAACGGTTCTAATTCTTTCGTTTTACGTTGAAGAAAGGTCTGTCGTAGTTCGTTTGAAAGCTGTCGACGTGTTCTTTCATGCGATGTCGAAAATTTTCGATTTAGTAGATATGCATGAAGAAAATCCACATTTTGACATTCTTGACGCGGAAATAGGTAGTTTTGTCTAGCGGGCAAAATACTGCTCTCGCAGCGTTGAACGACGGTCGACAAATCGTTGAAAGCGTACGACGTGTCGTTCGTTATATGGTATTGAAAATGTCGATAAGTTCTCTGTAGAATGGATAGATTCTAGAATTCCTAGGCAAAGAATGCCTTACGAACTGTTTGTCTTACATAGTATTTGTCGTGATTGCGCGTTTCCATCTATTCAGCGACAAATTTTATGCGGTACATTTGAAGTACTATTGTTTTCGTCAATCGTGTACTAAATCGCTATGTTTTGCGATCATGTCGAATTGCAGTGAACGACTAGAGCCTTTAGCCCGTAGGAGAATCTCTATGGTCAATAGCCCATGGGTAATCAGCCTGTAGGACATTTGAGATAGCACTCAAGTCATTTGACAATGTGCCCCTGCCAGTGCCTACATTTACTACTGCACCAGCTCCCATGCCTGTAAATACACAATAGACACTTGGCTTTAGACCATAGACAATTGGGTTTAGCCCGTAGGACAGTTCAGAAAGTTCTCAAGTCATTCGACCCCGCGCCCCTGCGACTGCCTATGTTTAGTCTCGCACCAGCTCCAGTGCCTGTAAATACGCAGTAGACGCTTGGCTTTAGCCTATAAACATTTGGGTTTAGTCCATAGGACATTTCAGATAGATCCCAAGCCATTCGACCCTGTGCCCCTGCCAGTGCCAACATTTAGGCTCGCACCAGCTCCCATGCCTGTAAATACACAATAGACACTTGGGTTTAGCCCGTAGACAGTTGGGTTTAGCCCGCAGGACATTTCAGATAGATCTAAAGTCGTTTGACGCAGATCCAGAATAGTTTGATGCTGTGTCCCTGCCAGTGCATGCAGTGCCTGCAAATACACTTTGGAGTCTCACAGCGACAACTCCGTAGTGAATGGTGACACTCTAAAGTGCTATTGGCGCGAAATCAAACGTCAGTCACAGCGTGTGGTGCCTTCTGTGCTCAGAATGTACTGGCGCAGTCGATATTTTCGAAATATTTTGGAATTTAGACGTCGACCATAGTCCACAAACCTTCATGCAAAACTACAGGCTATGACGGTCAGTTTAAGCCATAGATCATCGCGAACCGACAACTGTGTCCAGAGATATCGCGCTCACAGACAAACAAACAAACGGACACACTCTAGGCCGCTTAGTATATA
>JASAMZ010001409.1:0-14745 GCA_030248115.1 Linhomoeus sp. GSCO2_2 | reverse complement strand
TTCTCCATTGACAAGTCGCCGCACCCGATTATGACGCTGCGGAAGTCGGTATAACTTGGCGTTCGTTGCATCAAATGGTCTGAAATTTTATGCTTTGGTCAGAAACACCACACAATATGTTGTGTCCAAATGTGGGCCTGATATTTCCAGACAAGCTTGAGAATGGCGGCCACAAAGTTAGGGGTCTCACTTTTTGGGCCACCCTGCACGTCAGTAGCTGTGTTGTAGGTACACGTCACGTACCATTCTCCAGGGATGACCATAGAAACTGAAACTAGTTTCAGTTTCAGTTTCAGTTTCTATAAATATACTGAAACTGAAACTGAAACTGAAACTAAAATGGTCAGACATATTTAAACTGAAACTGAAACTCCACAAAAGGAATCAGTATTAGTGCAATTCTGAAACTAGTTTCAGTACGCACTACTGAAACTAGTTTCAGTTTCAGTTTCACAGTTTGAGACGTATGTTTGGCTATTCTTAGGTTGATTTGGCACTTTGTTTGATTAACAATGACGAAAAACTTGGGAATGCACCTTATTTACGATTATCAGCCACGTAGCAACGCATCCATGCAAGATTCCACGTACGTTTTACAACCGCGAGCAGCATACTTAATACTGAAACTCAGTTTCAGTAACTGAAACTGAAACTCAAGAAATTTTTTTACTGAAACTGAAACTAAAATAAAAACTGATACTGATACTGAAACTGAAACTGAAACTAAATCAGTTTCTATGGTCACCCCTGCCATTCTCTCACTCAGGCTACACCATCGGCATCACAGCCGTCTCGCTTGTGCTGCCGATGTTCCCCGTGTACATCGTGGAGATGTCCCCTCAGTGGACGCGCTCCTCCGTCGCCGCCTCGGCCATCACCGTCCGATTCACGGGCGCGCTCTTTGCCAATGTCGTTGGGCATAGTCGGCTGCTTGGGCGGCTAGACTCTTGGGGCACTGTCTTCCTTCTGATGGCCGTACCTACGCTGATTGGCGCTGTGGGGCTACTGACCCTACTGCCGGAGAGCGCCAATTGGTTGCTGGTGCGCAAGCAAGACGAAGAAGGCGCTGCGAATGCCCTGAGGCGAATGGGGGCCAGCGAGACGCAAACAGAAGAGAGAATGCTGGCTTTCAAGTAGGCTTCAAGGAGTGGTGTATCTGAAATATTCGATAGTAACATTCTGTGACTCCATCACAATAATACTTTGTGGTAACATAGGACAGCTTTGCTTTGCTACATCTTCAGATCAGAGCTGCTCAGCCAGAAATCCCGAGATCGTCTGAGCATGAGACAGGTGATATTCGACAAAGCCCATTTGCGTTTGGTGACTGTTATTACACTGGTCGCTCTCAGTTGTTCCTCTTGTGGAATTGCTCTGCTATCAGTCTTTTCGACCGGTTGGTGAGCATTTGACTACCCTCCCTCCAGTCATTCACGTAGACATTTGTGAAGATTTCAGTTGTTTAGGATTCTTCATCAGTGTCGGCCTTCCGGTCGATATTGCTCAGACGTTCACCATAGTTCGTGCTGCCATCACATTGGCTGTGGGGTTGATTGGTGTGTCGGTTATAGAGAGATTTCCGAGACGAGTCTACTTTTTGGGAAGTTTGGCCTTGTCTCAGTTGTCGCTGCTTGCTGCTGCAGTTTTCGGTGAGCGGATAGGTTGACCAATTTATTTATTTACTTATTTTTTTATTCGTCTATTGTTGATTTGAGTGGGCGGATATGTTGAACTGTTTATTTATTTATGCATGCGTTTATTTTTTATTTACTTGTTTATTTAACTAATTATTATTTATTTGTTGATTTCTTTCTTTCTTTATTTAATTGTTTATTTATTTATTTATGTATTTATTTATTTATTCATACATTTATATATTTATATGTTTAGTTATTTATTTATTTATTTATTTACTTATTTATTTATATTTATTTGTTTAGCCATTTCTATTTTGATTACAGTAGCACGTATTCAGTTGTTCTCCTTGTTTATTCACAAGCCGATACGTGACCACATTCATGGTTTTCAGGCGTTTCAGGGAACGAGTCCTTGTCGTACGTCTCAGCGTGTTGCTTTCTCGCGCTGTCCGCCTTCAGTGTGCCAGTAAGAGATGTCGGCCAAACGTACGCAGCTGAAATAACGCCTCAACGATTTCGCGCTCAATGTGCTGCGTGGAGTGGAACCGTGGTGAAAGTCGCATTTTGCGCAGAGGTACAGTACAACTTTGCAGTTTTCTAGAAATTTTCAGTAGTTTTTGTAGGCACTGACCTAGAACCTAGGAGTAGACCTAGGAGGCATTGACTATTCTTGTTCTACTCTGAATTTAGTCGAAATAGTGGCGTTCAAACCGTAGACGCTGATGATCGACCCACTGATGTACTACGCTGGCACGTTGGGACTTTTGCCCTGGGTCGTCGTCGGCTGCACCCTTCTCCTTCTTCTCTACCATCTAATGCCAGAGTCCAGAAATCGACCCTCGAACGACGTGTTTCGAGAACTTGTGAGGGTGGTTGAGGAGAAGCCGCCCGCCACAGCGACTCTTCAAGATGCCAGTAGAAGCGCAGTTGTAGTTGCCCCACCTTCGCAGCGGCCCATACTTGAACTGCAAGCGGCCAAACTTGGAGAAGATCCTACATGAATGATAAATGCCCAACCTACAATTGACAGAGTGGGTTGACACAATCGTAGTTTACTGCTTTAGCAGAATGAGGAAGCTATTCTTGGAATGTGCCTAGTAGACAGTTGTGAAAGGGGGAACTCCATGGCTCCCACCTTATGCCATCGTTTATTCAATTGCGCTTGGTAGTGCTGCCGCTGACAGTGCCGTCGATTACCCCTTGTCTACCGTAACGATTGCCACCAGCACGTACAAAATGCAAATTGCCGTCAGACGAATTTGCGTATATAGAACGACGACTCTGGTAGTGGTAGTCGAGGCTGTCGTCTTCTTCTTCGAGAGAATTGTTATTTAGCATTTGTTTTGTTGGATTTGGTGTGAAGCGAAGAAGGGAACTTGAGTAGAAGATGGGTCGGCGCATCCGAGTGCAGAGGAAGGGTCCGGGGACGGTGTTCCGAGCGCACAACAAGCACCGCAAGGGGCCGGCCAAACTGCGCGCCGTCGACTACGCCGAGAGGCACGGATACATCAAGGGTGAGAAGGAGGAGATTGAATTGCGAGAACTTGTCGGTCTAGGACGTTTGGGCGCCGCCGTTTGGGCGCCGGGGACGTTTGGGCGTCGCCGTTTGGGCGCCGGACGTTTGGGCGCCAGACTCAACAAGGTTAATTGATTCGCCTCGGCTTCCGCAGAAAACTTGCTGGTGTCGTCTACTCTGGGAAACAGCTTCGGTCGCGCCTGCGGCGCAGCCCGAAACTGATTCCCTGGACTACGACATCAGCAACCTTTCGCGTGTTACTAAGCATAGCCTTGAAAATAAGCCTAAGCATAAGCCAGATCTAATGCTAAGCCTCAGCTTGAACTAAAGCCAAGATTGAAGCCAAGTGGTGTCTGAAAGACAAATGACACGATCCCGTTACAGTGAAATTTGAAAGACAGTGTCAGCGGCGCCCAAACGTCCGGCGCTCAAACGTCCTCGGCGCCCAAACGGCGGCGCCCAAACGTCCCATTCCGAGAAATTGTCACTATCTCTGTAGGAGGTCTACTAAGGTTTTGCCGTCGAATGGTCCAGTGAGATTGTATAACACTTGCAAAGTTTTGGTAAAAGCAGTAACAACAAGAAACAGTTTTGACGTGGCGCCGGAAATGGAAATCGGACGAACGAGTTTCGACCTTTGACTCTCGGCCGGTGAAAAAGATAGAAGGGTTCGTAACACAAAATGGGGCACAATGAATGTGCAAGCGTTCCACTTCAATTATTCGTAGTACACTGCGACGCGAAGATGTACTTCGGCCCGCTCCGTGCTGTTCTTCAATTCTGTAAAATGTCTACAAGTTGCGCCGGACATCATATTAATTACACCACGCTCTCGGATTCTTGAACCATTGCTTGTGGGAGCCCGACGAAGTGTTAAGAAGTGAATCTTCCATGCATGGGTACCCACCCTGTACACAATCAATGCGTAAGTCACAAGCGTCTCGCAGGCGTGGTCAAGGACATCATCCACGACCCGGGTAGGGGGGCGCCTCTGGCGTTGGTGGCCTTCCGCGACCCCTACAAGTACCGCGTCAAGAAGGAGAGCATGATCGCCGCCGAGGGAATGCACACAGGACAGTTCGTCTACTGCGGAAAGAAGGGTGAGACGAGATGATAGGGGTTGAGAGTGAAAGGAATGTATTAATGGCAAAGGGTCTGATTTGGAAGCTCAACGAATGTTTCGAAGAGTCGACCATTGGACTGTGCTGCGTCAAAGTTGGCATTAGGACTCGGGTGGTGTTGGTTGAGACTGAGACAAGAGCATTACTGAATTCGACGTTTGACAGGAGAAGCAAGCGTGTTTCTAAGATGAAGTCTAAGTCTTCGCTGTTCAGTCAGGCCCATCCTTGGTAGGAAAGTGCGCCGAAAGGTTTCTTGCACAGCCTTAGTAGTTGGATGGTATACCACTGAACACTAGCCGAGCATTTGGATTATCGAGTTGACGTTGGTGTAAGACTTCTCCAGTGGTGTTCGACGCAATGACAGCTGCCTCTGCCTCCTTTGGCTCTCTTTCCATTGGCGATTGCGTCAGTGTCTGACTTGTTTGTGTGGTTGCAGCGAAGGTGCAGGTGGGCAACGTGCTGCCTCTGAGCGAGATGCCCGAGGGGACGATCATCTGCAACCTGGAGGAGAAGTACGGCGACAGAGGGAGACTGGCCAGGACCTCTGGTACGTGCGTGCGTCTGTGTGACTGAATGGTTGACGCGCTCGTGGACTGTACAGGAGTGGTGTAGCTACAGAGTTGCCCCAAAAAGTGAGACCCCTAACTTTGCGGCCGCCATTCTCCAGCTTGACTCCACTTGTTGAGCCCAAATTTGGACGAGGCATGCTGCAGGGTGCTTTTGATGACGTGTCAACTCCATTTCATTCACTGGAGAGCGAATGGTCGGTTCTGCGCAGAGCCACGGTCCAAAATCGGGTGTTGGAGCAGTGAAAAGGCGTTGCACCCGATTTTGGACATGACCTTGCGCAAAACGACGTCTTCTGCTCACCAATGGTATGAAATGGCCTGCAGTTTTGACACTTTGTCAAAAGACCGAAAGACCCTGCAGCATGACTTGCCCATATTTGGGCCCGACATGTGGATTAAGCTCGAGGGGGAGTATCAGTGAAAAGTTCACTAGAGGCCAGGGCCAGAGGGGGGGGGGGTTCCCCCCCCCCCGTCCCCCCCCCCGCCTGCACCTATGCTGCGCTCCACCGCAGAAGCACAGAATCACTGCCGCCAAGTACGATTTTGCTGTCCATGATAGCCTTGGCATATCGACCATTATAACGGCTTACTCAGGCCGTGTTGCACTCGCCCTTTGGTGAGGTGTGGCTTTATTAACATCGTTATTCAGACACTTCTTGCTCCATACTCTCACTAGCGCACACCCAGTCACAATAGGTCTCACTGGCGTTACTAAACCAACTAGGTAACTTTACCACGTACTGATTGGTTTACACACTGCTCGCACCGCAATACAGACAAAACATCACAACGCGCCCATCCAGCGTAAAACGTTGAGCGTGAGAACACGATTTTGCCTGCCTCGCGGTCGCGGTTCCAGACAAAGGCAGCAGTATTGAACTATCCCTGTATTCTTCCTGGCAAACTCTTCTGAAGTGACTTAGTGTCAGTGCACTCTTCTACATAGTTGTCGCCGCTCGCCGCAACGGAACGGAACATGATCAATGAGAAGAGGCGACACTGACATCGAACATGCCAAAAGACGTTGTTGTCGCTACTTGTGCTGATTGACTGTCTCCGCCTATCGACGCCACGCCTATTGGTCTCTAATTTCATCTCTCTCCGTCTACCGCGAGCAATAAACAGGCATAAGTGTGAGATAATGATGGCTAAACAACACGCGGAATGGCACATTTGAAATTGCTGATTACCGTAGGCTAGGCAATTCACTCAACGGGGCTGCATAGTTGAACGTAATACGGTATCACTTCCGTTTGAATCAAAATTTCTGGTTATTTCCCGAATCGCAAGGGTGTTGTCAAGGATTTTCAAAGCATTCGAATCGCCAGCCTACGCCGATAGCCGAACCCAAATTACGTCCAAAAATTTTGCTCGCAGCTCAAGCTAACGCGCAAAACTTGAAACTAAAATACAGTACGCTGCGTCATGGGCCGTTTTTCCCTTTAATATCGCGAACCGATCGGCTCCAAAGTTGCACAATCTGTTTGTCACTCAATAGCTAGCCAATGGGGTGGAAACTTTCCAACTTCAATGCCGATTTTGGGGAGCTGTAGTTGAAAGGTAGTCTTTTGCTCCAAATTGCTTTCTTGACCATAACTCTAGAAATCGTAAACGAATTCTTTTGCGTCCTTTTACGTTTGGTGGCGCTTGATTGCCTTATTATCGACGCAGCAAAAGTTTCCGCGCGCGTTCTTCCATTGGGCAGAAAATTGGCATTTCTGATAACTTAGGAAAAATCGAAAACTTTCTTTGCCTCGTTCTCGCTCTAGGAACGTCAACCGCTTTTGATAGGTGGCAAGATTTTTTTAAAATGGCATTTGCTGCGTTGCTGACTATTCGTTTCTTCTCAACTTCATTTCTGGATCAGCGCTGCCTAAGAAATCTGGAGCCGTTCAGCGGATGACGACTCTGCAATTTTATATAGTTCAATAGAGGTGGTGTGCCAATAGGATACTGTAGGCGAGAAATTCGAAACTACGCAACGCGCATTGTACGACACGCTGTTTTCTCGGAACAGCCTTACTACTTTCGTTGGAGATTGAGTGTAAACATCCATCACCAAGCAAGAGGAGATGGTGCGAATGACAATGTCGTCATTCGACCAGCAGCTGCAGTCAGCAAGAATCACCCGCCAAGAGATAACTACAGCGCCACACACGCCCACTCGCGAAAATTTTGCGCGGCAGCACATCCTGACCAAAATATTTTTGCCTGTGGCGCTATTTTGGAGCACTTTCTGACGGAAGAGACCGAAACCGGCCCAGAAAATAAGCCGAAAATAAGCCTATCGGAAAGAAAACTTAAAATAAGCCCCATGGGGCTTATTCGTGGAGGGGCTTATCTACGGAAAAAACCCGGTAGTGGAAACACTAGAACCGCCGCCTGGAATCACTCGATCACCTCTCTCTGTCACTCTGCATGCACCTTAGGTCGTCGTGGCTTTCGCGAAGCGTCCCTGACGTCCACGCCACAACATCAACCGCACACTTCTGATGGAGCACCGACACTCCGTGCTCGACGTCCAAGCTGGTGGTAGGTACATTCGGTTGTTGCCATATAGCCGAGTTTGCGTATGATGGGATTACGGTAGCGAATCACGAAGCAAACAAAGCAAGTGGCCGAAGCGTATTCACGACAAGGTTTTTCGTCCGAGATCTAAGCGTATGGCGTACGCCTAGCCAAACATTTTAGGCGTGTTTCCCAAAATTGTGTCGTACATGCTAAATTACAGCGAAAAATAAGTCCAAAAACGTAGCCAAATTAACCGAAATATCGCAACATTCTGCACTTCTTGCAACAAAATCTGCTCAAAAGCTAATTTTGAGCCTGAAATAAACCATAACCGCTCAAAATAGCGCCGCAGGCAAAATTTTTTTCCAAAATAGATTCCATGTGCTGAAAAAGTCCCGTACGGTAGACTTCCAGAGCTGAATTTATAGGCGTAAAGGTTTACGCCTAATCAACATTTCTAGGCGTATTTCAGAAATTTTGGTCGTAAATACGCTCAAAATGTCGCAAAAACCCCTGATTCACGACAGGTGGCCAACATGGAAGACTGGTGTGCGTACCCTGTGTCGCGAAGAATTGAGGCAGTCGGCCAAATGCCGTCCGCGACCTGCACGGACTTGGACTCATTTGGGCCCAGCCATTCGCGCCGCCGATGGAGAAGGCGCTGGTCGCAGTCCATCAGCGGTGCGCTACACTTGCCCGCCTACAGTCAGATCGACGAGGAAGACGAGCGGGCGAATGATGGCAACGAGATCTGGGAGCGATGGGAGGGGCAGCTGCGCGGTCTCCTAATAACGGCGGAGACGCATCCTGTCTTTTGATGTGCTGCAGACGATCTCCCAGTTGCTCAGAGCCCGAAACGAAGACGACGATGTCGGCGGAAGCGGCCGACGACACCGTGAGGTAAATGCGCCCAGAAAGAGGCACTTTGAACATTGCGATTCATTGGCATGTCGTGAGGTGACGTCGGTGTTGTTTCAGCGGAGCGACAGTCGCCGCAATCTTTGGCGGAGAAGACAGCGGCGGTGCTTCTGAAGCAAAAACAGGGAACAAGCGTAATTGAGCAGGGAAGAGGTCGACGCCGATGTCGAACAAGCTCAACGCCGGTTGTGACCCTGTCAACGATTGGCGACCCCGGATCTAAACAATTAGCGACTCCCGTGCCACTTCATTGCGCCGGTTGGCACTCCCTCAAGGGGGGCACAGGCACGGGCACAGGCATGCCCCCTTTCCCTCAACGGGGGCACAGGGGGGCACGGGCAAATGTCCACTAACGCCGCTCGTACGCCATCGCCGTCCAACGGAAACTTATCGAAACGAGTTCTTTTGCTTTTAGGCATCTTATTTCCGCCGCAGATGCCTCATTTGTCCCAACTCTGCTGCAGAAGGTCGCCGTGCCCCCCTTTGTTGGGTTGGCGTTAACGATCGTAGCAATAGGCTAGTGAGCACCGACTCTACCACGATAGGCACATCGTGATCAGGGCAAGCACATTGCGTAGAAACGTCAAATATTCAAACGGTGTAACTAGTTTCACAGAATTCAGTTCACCGGACCAAGAATTCGCCATCTGTATTTCCAAACGAGACAAAAATTCAGGTGAACTAAATTCTGTGAAATCAGTTACGCCGTTTGAAGCCAAACAACACGCGGCAAGCCCTTATTGCTGCATATTTGAAATTGTTGATTACCGTACTCGCAGCAATTCACTCAATGGACCTGCGTAGTTGAACGTATTACGGTATCACTTCCGTTTGAATCAAAATTTCTGGATATTTCTCGAAACGCAAGGCTGTTGTCAAGGATTTTCAAAGGATTCGAATCGCCACCCTACGCCGATAGTCGAACCCAAATTACGTCGAAAAGTTACGCTCGCAGCTAAAGTTAACGCGAAAAATTTGAAACTAAAACACAGTACGCTGCGTCATGGGCCGTTTTTCCCTTGACTATCGCGAACCAATTGGTTCCAGAGTTGCACAATCATGTTTGACACCCAATAGCTAGCCAATGCGGTGGAAACTTTCCAACTTCAATGCCGATTTTTGGGAGCTGTAGTTGAAAGGTAGTCATTTGCTCGAAATTGCTTTCTGGACCATAACTCTAGAAATCGCGAACGAATTTTGATGCGTCCTTTTACGTTCGGTGGCGCTCGATTGTCTTATTATCAGCGTTGCAAACAATTGCGCACGCATTCTTCCGTTAAGCAGAAAATTGGCAATTTCTGATAACTTGGGAAAAATCGGTAGCTTTATTGGCCTCGTTCTCGCTCTAGGAACGTCGTCTGCTTCCGATAGCAACAAGATTTTATTAGAATGACATTTTCTGCGTTGCTGACTGTTCGCTTCTTCTCAGTTTCATTTCTGGATCATCGCTTCCTAAGAAATCTGAAGCCGTTCAGTGGACGACGTCATCATGACGACTCTGCAATTTTGTATAGTTCAATATATGCCATGTGCCCAACTGGATACTGTAGGCGAGAAATTCGAAAGTGCACAACGCGCATTGCACAACCCGCTGTTTTCTCGGAACAGAGCTACTACTTTTGCTATAGACTGAGTGCAAGCATCCATCATCAAGCAAGGGGATATGGTGCGAATGACGATGAAACAGCAGTCAGCAAGAATCGCCCAGCAAGAGACAACTCCAGCGCCACACATGTCCACTCACGAGAAATTATGCGCGTTACAACATCCTGAACAAACAATTATCTCCCGCATCGCTATTTTCGAGCAATTCTATAACGGAAGAGACCGAAACCGGCGAACAGTTTTGCCTGCTACGCCGTTTTAGGAGAATTCAGCGTCGAGAAACAAAACATGGCGAAAGTTTTGGCTGCGGCGATTTGAGGCAGTTCTATAACTGTACGTGTAAATATTGGCAAAAAGTTTTTCGCCTGTGGCGCAAAAAGTTGTGTGCAATTTTGCAGCATCCCCTCCCCTGTGCTTCAACCCCTCCCCCCCCCCCCCCCCCACCCCACCCCCAAGTTCACAAATCCCGTATTCGCCAGTCGCCACTGCATAGGTGGTGGCATCGCTGGAACCGCCGCCTGGAAGGCATCGCTGGAACCGCCGCCTGGAATCGGTATAATCTGAATGAGTGCACCCGTTTTACTGACTGCGTGCACCCCTCTTAATGACTGAGTGCACCCAACGTTAATTCGGCTGGCGTCCCAAAATTACTGACTGAGTGCACCCCACCAGCTGTCTGCACTCTTTTAACGAGCGTTCTATTTACTTCACGCAAGATTCTCGTTTGAATTCAGGCTATGCTTAGGCACCCAGAGACGGATCACCAGAGTCTCAGTCGGCGTCGCAGTCTGGCGGGTCGAAGCTTGGCCTTAACGCGACCAGTGACCGACTTCAGGGCGCGCGGAGCAGCCATGAAGTTGGTGTGCCCGGTCTATTTTTGCACACCCTGTAGACTACAGTTGGCAATATCGATAAATTTTTTTGTATTTTGTATATGTATACTATATATACAAACGAATTTTTTTGTATTTTGTATTTTGTATATATACAAATATATATACAAAGTTTTTCTTTGTATATGCTTTGTATATTGTATATTTTTCTACAGTATCCAAAAATAACAGAACCATTATAAAATGACATGTCACGACCTCAGTATGGTTCATGCATGAATGAGGTGGTCGTCAGACTTGCTTCCGTAGTTGCGCGTACCTTTAGATGTCTTGGAATTCATTATGGATTTGGACAGTTCAGACAGTGTGCCGTACATTAACTCATGCAAACACCGTTTATTAACTACAAGTATGCAGAGCGGACTAAGTTGACAGACTAACTCTAACAAACGTTTGTTGGATTACATTTTCAGGGAAACATTGGTCTGCATAATCTAGGTATGCCCGCACCTATCTCTAACAATTACCACAAACGCAAAATGATCGAGAAGCCACTCCATCCAATCCAAGGCATTTGCACTTTAGAGATAGCAGATAATGTAAACATGCTCATCGACATCAAGGTAGGATATTGGCGAAGTCTGGACAGCCAATGGACCGCTATTCTAGCAGGAACTTGCACAGTTACAGTATGAAATTGCGGTAGAAATATACAAGATACAAAGTTTGTATATTTGCTTTGTTTTGTATATGTATATGTATATTTCTAAAACTTTGTATTTTGTATATGTATATGTATATATACAAAAAAATATACAAAGAAATATACAAAAAAATATACAAAACCACTTTGTATATCAAAATATTGCCAACTGTACTGTAGACTTCGTGAGTCGTCAAAGTTAGCTAATCTGCTCGTGTCCATGTGCCACGTTGACTATACCGAGACGCAACGAATCCCACCCTTGTTCGTACTGCCGAGTGCCGACACCACGTCAATGACACCCTTCGTCCAGTGGCGGGCCCAGGATTTTCCGATTGGGGGGGGGGCACAAAATCCAAAATTTTTCCAAAGCGCCGCAGGCGAAAATTTCGCACCTTTAGGCCACTTTAACGCCAAAAATCGCCAAAATTTGACCTTTGCAACTCGTTAGATGCCCTAAATTTAGATTCAAAATTGCGCTGCATTCAAAATTTTTACGTTTTTCGCCTTCTCTGTACAAAAATTTGCCTAAATTGAGCGCCGCAGGCAAAAATCTGGCGATTTTTGGTCCCTAAATGTCAAATTGTCTTACAAAATAGCGCCGCAGGCGAAATTTTTTGCTATTCGTGTGTCGTTTACGAAAATTTTTTCTCAAAGGTCGGACCGTAAGGGGGGCAGTGCCCACCCCCCCCCCCCCCTGGGCTCGCTAGTGCCTTCGTCCGTCTGCTCTGAGCCTGTGCCAATGCCATCGTTCAATCTTTCGCATGGCTGCCGCTGCCTCACCACTCCCTTTCATTATACCACGCATCAATCCATTTCCTCCTACCTGTGAAAGAGGGTTCTTCGAGTTTGAACCTTTCTGCCAGATTCACTACGGTCTCCGTATTCGGAGTCGTCCTGTAGCTCTCGTCTGCCGGAACAGTTGCGCACTTCGTTCGAGTTGTTTGCCATTTTCATGTGCGAGTTGTGTGGTTGGTGAGGTAAAGTGATTGATCGAAGACAGACAGAGAAACGAGAAGCAGGACAAGAGCGCAGCCTCCATCATGCTGGAGACGATCCCTTCTCCCCTTGACTTCCTTTCCTGGAAGCTGATCCTCTTCATCGTCGCCGTCTGCATCTTGAGGCATGCCTCCTCCTCCACTTCTTGCCAGATTCCTTCACTTGTGTATCGCCACTGAAAACGTCGCATTAGTCCTTCAGGGCCTACTTGAAGGGCACGCAGTTCAAGGAGCGTGTCTCGGCCAAGAATCTGGTGGTGGTCGTCACAGGGTGCAACGTAGGCATTGGGAAGCAGGTGGTCAGAGAGCTGGTGCTCAGAGGGGCCAAGTGCTACATGCTCTGCAGGAACAAGGAGAGAGGGGAAGAGGCGCAGAGACTGCTGGCTCAGGTGGCAAATGGAGTGTTTTGTTGGGTGGCCAAGTGATAGTTCCGGTCCTCAGAGGTCGATTGGTGCTTGACGTCCCACCAATGATCTCTCACAATTGCTTTGGTTACAGAGTGCTTTGCACTGATCTGAAACTTGCGTGTGTGGACGTAGTCGCAGGTGCCATTTTGCACGTGCACTCGTGTGGTCGCCCCAATTGTGCAATCGATTGGCTGTGCATAATCATGCGCTCACAGCCGAAAGTCTCGATCTCGGTTCCATTCAAATTTCGCCGTCATGTTCAGATGGGCTGCCCCATCGACAGGATGATCCTGAAGATCGTCGACCTGATGTCCTTCGAGTCCATTCGGAACTTCGCGCGAGAGTTCGAGACAGGTTAGGCTACACGCGTTATTGTCTTTCGCTGCAATAGTGACGACAAGTGAAGTCGCATGTGAAACATGTTCAGAAGAGAGTCATCTGGACGTGCTGATCAACAACGCGGGGGTCATGCTCTATCCCAAGTTCAAGCTGACGGAAGATGGCCATGAGACCACTTGGCAGACCAACTATCTTGGTAAGTCCCTATTCAGCACTGCTTTCCTGTGTAACCTCAACCCAGCCACGTATACTCGGCATAACATGTTGTTGATTTTCCTATTGCATAACCGCAAGAAGGCTTCGATTGTCGCAGCTCGGCTTCGAAGTTATACACTGGGTTTTCGGCATATTTGGGGACACGTCACATATCCCCTTTGGTCTGACCATGGTGCCCCTAGAAAATTGGTTAGGGACACCAAGATGCCCCTGAATTGACCAATGAGGGTAGAAAAGAACAAAATTTGTGCTACATGAACGGCAATTTTGTCCTGTAGCGCTACTAGCTACAATTTGGCCTTATTTGCAGTTACAAAATTTGGCCTGCGGCGCTTAGATATCTGGCGTTCCCTTTGAAAATGGCTAGAGTGCCCGGAAATCAAAGTTTTGTATTGTAAATTCTGTTGAACTTTGGTGTCATATTTGGCTTGCCTTGCTCGTAGAACAGAGCCCCTTTGCCGACTAATTGGCGGTAGTGGAACCAAGTACCTACACAATTGACTAGCATCGAGAGACGTCATAAGTGATTCCAAGTCGAAACATCCCCAAGTAGTACTAGTCCTCTTATAGCATCCATTTTTTTACGACCATTTTTACGACCATTATTTTACGACCATTTTAATCCCACTTCAATGCCTCTATCGGCGCGCCGTTCACCCTCTACCTTCTCGCTCCACCATTATTTTACGACCATTTTAATCCCACTTCAATGCGCCTATCGCCGTTCTCTATAAGCCTAAGGCTATTGGTTTCTCCGCCTCTCTAACGTCCGATTATGGGCCAATTTTCCCCGCAATTTTAGCGTATTTTCACCGCAATTCTAGCGCAATTTTGAACGCTGGCCGCGAAAATCGTTTCTCTCTCTCTCAAAGCCTAAGGCTCACTCACCTCACTCTCCTCCTTCTCTGCTCCTTCTCCTCTGCTGGACCAGGCTTCTTCTCAGAGCTGGAGCAGTGAGTGAGGGCACAGGCCACCCACCCACCACCAAAGCCCAGAGAATTCAGCTCCAAAATTCATCGAGTAGTGGCGCTGCACAGATATCCGACGAAAAAAATTCGGCCAAATCCATAAATTGGAGAGAAATGTGACGAAAAAATTCGCAAAACTGCAGCACAAGCCATGAAATGGAGAGAAACACAACCATTTGTGCTAGAGTGCAAGCAACTCAATCCTTTCTTACTTGAAAGAATGAACTCAACACCCTCTAAGTGCTCCTCTTATAATGCAGTCAGACAAATCCAGTCCGAACACGTTTAGGCAACTCGTCCGAACGCGTTGCGTACAAAGCGCGGCAGAAACATTACAAGCAAGCAACGTCGCTTCGAGACCCCGCGGATTCAAAAAGCGGAAAGTGTGCACTGCGGTAACGCCC
>JASAMZ010001400.1:0-14795 GCA_030248115.1 Linhomoeus sp. GSCO2_2 | reverse complement strand
TTACGAAATGATTGACACATTGACGGCGGCCGTTCGACCACTGGACCGCTTTCTTATTGACACCGTTGAGGAGGAAGACCAGTGGCTGTAGCCAGGGGCAGCAATCGGGGCAAACGCCCCCCCCCAGATGGCCAGCAATCGAAAAAAAATTTTTTGCCTTCAGCAATATAAACAGTAAATACAGCACTATATTACAGTAAAAAATTTTTCCTGTCGCACTGTAATAGTTAAAATTTTTGCCTGTGGATTTTCACCTGCGGTGCTATAAATGAGAAAAATTTTGCCTGTGGCACTATAGTAGTCAAAACTTTCGCCTGCGGCGCTATAAATAATACGCAAAGATTTTTGCCCGGGCATTAAAAATAGTCAAGTTTTTTGCCTGTGGTGCTGTAAAAGTAAATATATTTGTCTCTGTTCGCTATAAATAACAAGATTTTGCCTGCGCGATCATTTTGCACCCGGTAGCGCTCAACGAACTGCTGAAACAATTTTTCCCTCCCCAAAATTATTTTGCCCCTCCCACTTGACAATCCAGGCTACACCGCTTGAGGAAGACTAACTTCTTTTGATGCACATCAGAGTTTTGAACGCGTTTCATGCAGGACGTAGTCGGCAGTCACCAACCAAACCAGGTCGTTTGGTGACAAAACCACTCTACTTCCGGAGTGGAACTCATTGTTTGTTGACGATACTGCAGCATGAGCACAGGAAAACACTGCTGATGGCAGCAATCACATTGATACTGCAGGCGTTAACTCGCGCACCTATACTATCACTGAAGCAAAATATGCCCAACTTTCTCTAATCCACTGGGACAACAGATTGTTCGATCTCCGAAACGCGACCCTCTTCACCAGAATATTGTGCAATCAAGCACAATAGAGAGGTCTCTAGCTTTGGCTCACACATCCGCAACTGCCCGTTGACAAAATGATTTAAAAGCGAGGTAAAAGATGTGCCTAGTGCCTACCTACAAAGTAGAGTACCTGTTTTACGCTTGCGTGTGGCGCATTTGGCCGCTCGCGCTCCCGATGGGTCATAAGTGACTGTCGCATAAAAACCTCTACCTTCTGCATCGAGACTGAAAGCCGACCGTCTTGCTCCAGTCTTCAACGTCCCGGTTGTGCGCAGGCGCCATGGGGAGAAAACGCCCCCTGCCTCAACAGTGCTTTCAATCCATTGTCGCCCGAGCAGTCATGTCGAGCAGCAGCGTCACACTCTCCAGTTTTCTATTGGCAGCAGCCGCTCTAACAGGTCAGTGTGCCTAGCATCGCACGATTCTCAGAATTCAAATTCTCCTTATCGGTAATGCTTGGCGTTGATAAGGGCTATTCTGTATCCAATACCAGCAATATTGTCATAGAACAGTTAAGAACATACCTACATACAGCGCAGCACAAAAGGTCCATGATGAACGGAGTGGAATACCGCCAATACGAGGGGTTGTCTCACGCGTTACACCAACCCGCAAAATAACTCTGAATTCAGTAGCACGAGACTGCACGAGCTACAAAGGCGGCCGCTGTCTTCTCTTTGATCGCCACCGAGACCGACTACGCTGCAGGGCGGAGCCTACTGCCAGAGTGCTAGGGGATGAATTGGCCACCAGGGTCACCAGCGAAGAATTCGCAATTCTTGAAGGCGTGATTGGTGGGTGCAGTCGGGTACATATGTATGTGAGTGTTGTATGTGAGTACGCACGCACGTACGAGTGAAGTACATACAAAGTGCAGTCAATGTGATCACTCAACTGAGTACACTCTCAATGGACACTGCGGGTATAACACACGTGTTTGAGGGAACTTTTCGGCGGTGATGGAATGCGCTCACTCGTAGTTAGTCCATACAATACAATGCGTCATTGCTCTCCACTCAGGCAGCGTCACTCGCTGGTGGGTGGGCCTGACCCAGCTGTCCAACCAGCCAACACCTGCCACCGGCTGATTCTGGACCATCGACGGGCAACAGGTGGAGGCCAGCGACGTTGAATGGCACGGCAGCGCAGAGCCGCAGAACTGGGGTTCGACCACAAACACTGAAGACAACGAGCAGAACTGCGCCATTGGAGGAGGCAGCTACGGACATCGCGTGGGGGACACGGGATGTGACAAGACTTACTACCCCTTGTGCCGGATCGACATAGGTGACATATAAGCCGTATGACGTAGGCACATGACGCAGCTGTCTGATGATTTGAGGCAATATCGAGAGGTTAGCGAGGGTACTCCTCCCCAACTCTTGAGAATACAGCACTACAACCCCCACCCCCCTCGTTTTGGCACCCCCTTCTTCCAATGTAGTCGTAGTACAAAGTTGACACTTTTGTACAAAGCATATGCCATCATGCATGAATATTGCTCTGGAAAAGGAGGGACTAAGACAGAGCATATTGAGCCTATAACTCTTGCCGGCTAATCATGTGCCTACAGCATACAGTACTATAACGGTATTTCCTCTTCCAGACGACACTCCATGTCGTTTCAAACTGCTGGGCGACGCCAAGAAAGTGGACGCCGCCCCATCGGTGCAGCTGGAAACCATCACCTCAATTCATGCTTGCGTGAAGGCCTGCTATCGCCATCCCTACTGTCAAGTTCTCGACTATGACTCCGTCCAGAAGGTATGTAGAAACAAATTTTGTGGTGCCTGCCTACAACAATTGCCATAAATGGGCCTCTGTGTCCCGAATATTGTGAATCAGTTGGTGTTGTTAATGTCAGATTTACTGCTCTCAAGTGCGAGCTGGGGACGGTTGTAAAATGACATGCTTGCAGAGCATAAACAAAGATAGGCTGTGCAAGTGATTGTGCAACCTGCCTATTCAGAATCTTTGTGGAGACACTCGCTGAGGAGCTGTTAAAGTAGCTACCGATTACACCAACACATTTCAGATGTGCTCGCTCCATACTGAATTCCCAGAAGGGAAACTGAAAAGAAGTCCGAGCTCTGAGACTTGGATGCGGATGGACTAACAAGCAATCAATCGCTATGAAAGCATATTGATTGGAAAGGACTGAGGAAGGCTGCAGATTCTACTTGTTTTAAGCTCACCCAAATCTATGATTCCCGATGCCGATGCGCGCTTTGGCAAGGAGGGGCCCGCTAGCGACGCCTGCCGGCCAGCAGACGAAGCCTAAAGCCCCTGCCTTTTCTTCTTGACTCGATTGCTGTGCCTATGCGAATGATTATGTGGAAGACAGTCGCACAGTTTTCGGGAGTATGACGGACTCATCAACGACAAGAGGCCTCACTCAGACACAAGAAACGCAATACGAAGTTCGGTGACCAAAACATGGATATCAGCAAGATTGATTGAAGTGCTGAGTTCACTAAGGAATACCCTAGATGTCCTCTCCTAATGGGAGCCTGAACACCCCTCTACGTTGACTATCATTCTGTAGAATGTCCTACCTTGGGCGCTCCATACCTGTGGAAATGCCAAATCACTTCTTCGTGAATCGGCAAAAGGCGAAAGCATCAGTATAGGCGGTACGGGCAGAGCCGGCCATCGTCAGAATCAGATAGGGGTTCATCCAGGTGAACACATCGCTCACGACATACCTACAAATGTGACGTCGATGACGACGACGACGACGACGACGGCGACGACGATGACGATGACGACGGCGACGGCCGCTATGCTGGCTAACTCCTTTTCTCACCCGAATTGCAGGACAAACTGCTGGTTCTGCGGCGTCAAGTAGAAAAGAGTGATGAGAAAGATTGACACTGAGTCATGGTTTCCGCAGACACAGCGCCAAACAAGCAGATTCGACACTTGGTCAGTCATTCAGCAAAGTCAGCAAAGAAGCCAATCAATGGTACAAGAGTTGAAGTCCCAGCTGACCTGAAATGCTATCCTAATGGATCGCATGTAACTTCTTCATTTCGGGTGCGAATCTGATAAAACTTTTCCAAAAACTGTGTGTGCCTCATGTCTACATGTTCTGCAAGTTTCAGCGAAATAGCTGGCTCTCTACCAACGTTACAGAGGCGCAAACCTCAGCACGTTGTCACATATTTCAATACAAAGTCAAACTTGTGCGCGCCATATCTCGCGAAAGACTCAACGGAGTGAGATGAGATAAAGACCATTCGATGCACTGTTCAAAACTGTATAAAATATGCAAGTTTTGCTGCGATTGCAGAAAATTGATTTTCACAGGCCTCGCCCCAGTACTCTCGCCAGAGCCAATGGATGGCAGTGCTGCATACATATATGGATTCAGGAGTTTTCGGCGAGTCCAGTGCAACAAGAATCAGCGCAATCGGTGTACTCTAGCCCGAGATATGATTAGAAACACCCACTGCCTATCCTTCATCATTGAACCCGTTTTGGAGAACGGGTTCAACTTTGAGAATGGGTTCAAGTGTCCGTGTGAACTTGAAAAGGTTAACTTGGAAGACAAATTCCTGTATTGCGTTTTGCCAAAATCTGAATTAAAGCATTTTAAAAGCATAAACAGAGACATTCACTGTATTTATCAAATAATTTTGAAATTTTTCATTTAGAACAGAAGTAATGCGAGTTTGCTGTAGAATCAGAGTGCAGAGTCAGACGCTGATAGACTCGAACCGATTGCTTCTTGTCTCGAACGATCTTCCAAATGGCGATGCTGTAGCAAATCCCGGACACACAGCTGCAGAAGACCATAAGAAGCGAGCCCAGGCCACTTATCAGCTCCTGTGCCAAAAGTTGCGTTTTGTTGAGCAATTCTTCAATGTTTTCGGGCGCTTCAGGAATATTCTTTGCGCTTTTACAGAGCACAAAACTCATTCATTTGCCTGTGCGCGTCCATTCAAATTGACGATGAAGCCTTGCCCAGTTACGTTGTCGAATACAGCAGTGGCGTTTCCAGTGAATGTGATGCTGCCGATTGAAAGGGCTATGGCGAAAGAGCCGAGAGCTATTAGACGGACTGTCCACGATGAGAAAACCTGAAAGTTGTATCTGTACCACCTGGTTATTTTAGCCACGACAGTAGTACAGATAAACTGAATAGTGTTGAAAGTTTTCAATGCCGTTTTGAAGCAACCTTAGCAAAGAATTCAACCCATTCACAAACCTCGTCGACGCGCTGCAGCTTCATAATGGAATAGCAACGATTCAGAGCAATTGCAGCCACAATCTTAGAGCACGTTTTGGCCAGACCAATGCATACCTATGTGTAGCTCGGAACTAATATGGTATTGCAAAATCCTTGATCTATTATATTAATCAGAGAGATATCAATTCATTCATGTTCTGGCAAGTATGCAGTTCATTCTGAAGGCCAGAAGGGATGAGGATTGGAGAATGGGCATTTGGAAGAGCTCTTGAGTGAGCGCACAACGCAAATATTTGTGAAAACTGCCTTGAGCAGCTCTGCCAAAACGACTCTGGGTGCTGGTAGCATATCAGGGTGTTGATAGCTGTTAGAGCGGCAACGTTCAAAGCCGGGACGCTAAAACATCGTAAAGAAAATAAAAGAGCAGCCACTCGGCTCACAATTTTGCAGGGCACTCTACCCACTTATCAGAGTGCCATGCAACTTTGATGTTACAGCTAAACTGACATTCTGAAATACAACCCTGTGCGCTCACACGTATTACATCTGTCATAACGACAAAGGCATCACTCTAATTTTAAGGTGATGCTCTGCTGAGTTAGTGTTAGGCAGTGCTATTAACTTCGCCCAGTTAGGAGCTGACTAAACTCGGCTCACCTTAGCAAGAACTTTGATTGAAACCCGTAAAACGGCAGTCTCCAAAACGTGAACACCACGAAAATAAGTAGACAGTCTGCTACACCCAAATATCGGCAGAGTTGAAAGAAGCTCGAGCTAAATGGGTGCTGATTACGCTTCTTGATTAGCGCGAACATAAACGAGAGATAGAACAGCAGCGAAGGGACAGCTAATATTAGCAAAATCAGATCGACTGGCGTGAATATCTCGGAAAATAGTGACATTTTGCCCAGGCCTGTTTGGCTCAGTGTCACACGTGTGACACGCAAAAGTGAGTACAAGCCAGCTTCCTTTAGGAGTTGCTTTGAGAGTGCAAAGTCGTGACAGGAAGCTTTCTACAGAGCCCATTGTCTTCAAAGAGACTCGAAGGGAGACGAAATGATTGACACATTGACGGCGGCCATTTTACTATGTACTCGTTTATTATTGACATAGTTGGAAGGAAGAAGACTAACTTCTTTTGATGCACATCAGAGTTTTGAACGCGTTTCATGTAGGTACGTAGTCAGCAATCACAACCAAACCAAGTCGTTTGGTGACAAAACCACTCTACTTCCAGAGTTGTACTAGTGTTTGTGACGATACTGCAGCATGAGCACAGGAAAACACTATAATCGCACGGTCGCTGATACTGCAGGCGTTCGTACGTAGGTACAGCTATCTATCACTGAAGCAATGCCCAACTTTCTCTGCTCCACTAACACAACCGATTGCGCTATTCCGAAACGCAACGCACTACGCCAGAATATATGTAGTGCAATCAAAGACCAAGCGAGAGGTCTCTAGCTTTGTTCGCGCATTGCCAATCCCCGTTGACAAAATGATTCAAAAGCGAACTAGAAGATGTGCCTACCTACAAAGTAGAGTACATGTTTTGCGCTTCCGTGTGGCGCATTGGCCGCTCGCGCTCCGATGGGTCACAATGATTGTCGCTTGGAGACCTCTTTCTGCATCGAGACTGAAAGTCGACCGTCTTGCTCTGTGCAGCGTCTTGGAGTTCCGGTTGTGCGCAGGCGCCATAGGAAGAAAACGCACCCTGCCTCAACAGTGCTTTCAATCCGTCGTCCAAGCAGTTATGTCGAGCAGCAGGTCCACACTCTCCTGTCTCCTTTTGGCAGGAGCCGCTCTGGCAGGTCGGAATGCCCACCGTGGCACGATTCTTCAGAATGCAATTCTTACTCATCGCCCATCGGTAATACTTGGCGTTGATAAGGGCTATTACTACGCCAAATTTCAACAATGTGCTAATTAGACGGTAAGAATATACCTACATACAGCGCAGCAGAAAAGGTCCATGATGAACGGAGATGGAATACACAATACGAGGGGTTGTCGCACGCGTTACACCAACCCGCAAAATAACTCTGAATTCAGTCGCGCAAGACTGCACGAGCTACACAGGCGGCCGCTGCCTACTTTTGATTGCCACCGAGGTCGACTACGCTGCAGGGCAGAGCCTCTGCCAGAATACTGGGGGTGAATTGGCCACCAGGATCACCAGCGAAGAATTCGCAATTCTTGAAGCCGTGATTGGTGGGTGCAGTCGGGTATGTATGTGAGTGTTGTATGTGAGTACGCACGCACGTACGAGTGAAGTACATACAAAGTGCACTCAATGTGATCAATCAACTGAGTACACTCTCAATGGACACTGCGGGTATAACACACGAGTTTGAGGGAACTTTTCGGCGGTGATGGAATGCGCTCACTCATACCGTAAAGTGCCGATTAGTTTCGCTCTCCTAATAGTTTCGTGTCTCCAATTAGTTTCGCCCCTGAGAGGCGCATCGATTTAATAGTTTCGGGTCTCCAAATAGTTTCCCCTCAAAACTGTCGTTTCGCATGTAAAGCGTCACTGAGGTGCAGAAATAGCTCAATTATAATGTTATTTTGCGTTAGCAGCAGCCAAATCAAGCTTATCCAACAGAAACGTTGCATTTATCTGTGTTTTGGGTGGTATTTCTCTTGGTATTGTCGTTTTCTTTGACATTTCTACTACACTTTGTCAGTGAATGAGGGGTTGAATTAATAGTTTCGGGTCTCCCAATAGTTTCGGGGCTCCAATTAGTTTCGCCCCTGAGAGACACATTGAAAAAATAGTTTCGCCCAAAACTAATCTGCACTTTATGGTAGTCCATGCAATACAATACGTCATTGCTCTCCACTCAGGCAGCGCCACTCGCTGGTGGGTGGGCCTGACCCAGCTGTCCAACCAGCCAAACCCTGCCACCGGCTGGTTCTGGACCATCGACGGGCAACAGGTGGAGGCCAGCGACGTTGAATGGCACGGCAGCGCAGAGCCGCAGGACTGGGGTTCGACCACAAACACTGAAGACAACGAGCAGAACTGCGCCATTGGAGGAGGCAGCTACGGACATCGCGTGGGGGACACGGGATGTGACAAGACTTACTACCCCTTGTGCCGGATTGACATAGGTGACATATAAGCCGTATGACGTAGGCACATGACGCAACTGTCTGATGACTTGAGGTAGTATGGAGAGGTCAGCGAGGGTACTCCTCCCCAAATCTTGGGAATACAGCACTACAACGCCCCCCCCCCCTCGTTTTGGCACTCTCTTCTTCCAAAGTACATATGTAGTCGTACCCTAGTAAGTTGGCACTTTTGTAAAAGCATATGCCATCATGCACGCATATGGCTCTGGAAAAGGAGGAACTAAGACAGAGCATATTGAGCCTATAACCCTTACCGGCTAATCATGTGCCTACAGCATACAGCATTATAACGGTATTTCCTCTTCCAGACGACACCCCATGCCGTTTCAAACTGCTCGGCGAAGCCAAGAAAGTGGATGCCGCCCCATCGGTAAAGCTGGAAACCATCACATCAATTCATGCTTGCGTGAAGGCCTGCTATCGCCATCCCTACTGTCAACTCCTCGACTATGACTCCAGCAATAAGGTATGAATGAACAAATTTTGTAGGCCCTATACAACGATTGACATGGATGGGCGCCTCTGTGCCCCGAATATTGTGAATCAGTTGGTGTTGTTAATGTCAGATTTACTGCTCTCAAGTGCGAGCTGGGGACGGTTGTAAAATGACATGCTTGCAGAGCATAAACAAAGATAGGCTGTGCAAGTGATTGTGCAACCTGCCTATTCAGAATCTTTGTGGAGACACTCGCTGAGGAGCTGTTAAAGTAGCTACCGATTACACCAACACATTTCAGATGTGCTCGCTCCATACTGAATTCCCAGAAGGGAAACTGAAAAGAAGTCCGAGCTCTGAGACTTGGATGCGGATGGACTAACAAGCAATCAATCGCTATGAAAGCATATTGATTGGAAAGGACTGAGGAAGGCTGCAGATTCTACTTGTTTTAAGCTCACCCAAATCTATGATTCCCGATGCCGATGCGCGCTTTGGCAAGGAGGGGCCCGCTAGCGACGCCTGCCGGCCAGCAGACGAAGCCTAAAGCCCCTGCCTTTTCTTCTTGACTCGATTGCTGTGCCTATGCGAATGATTATGTGGAAGACAGTCGCACAGTTTTCGGGAGTATGACGGACTCATCAACGACAAGAGGCCTCACTAGACACAAGAAACGCAATACAAAGTTCGGTGACCAAAACGTGGATATCAGCAAGATTGATTGAAGTGCTGAGTTCACTAAGGAATACCCTAGATGTCCTCTCCTAATGGGAGCCTGAACACCCCTCTACGTTGACTATCATTCTATAGAATGTCCTACCTTGGGCGCTCCATACCTGTTTAAAATGCCAAATCACTTCTTCGTGAATCGGCAAAAGGCGAAAGCATCAGTATAGGCGGTACGGGCAGAGCCGGCCATCGTCAGAATCAGATAGGGGTTCATCCAGGTGAACACATCGCTCACGACATACCTACAAATGTGACGTCGACGACGACGACGACGACGACGACGACGGCGACGACGACGACGACGACGACGGCGACGACGACCACGACGACGACGGCGACGGCCGCTATGCTGGCTAACTCCTTTTCTCACCAGAATTGCAGGACGAACTGCTGGTTCTGCGGCGTCAAGTAGAAAAGAGTGATGAGAAAGATTGACACTGAGTCATGGTTTCCGCGGACACAGTGCCAAACCATGCAGAATATGTCTCGTTCGGGCCATCTTTTCCATTCATGCTATTCCATCTACCTAGTACCGTACAGTGCCAAATAGTATACAACCCAAATAGTATTTAAACCCCGGGTATACTAATTGGCACTTGGTGCCAAATAGTATACCCGGGGTATACTAAATGGGGTCGCAAAAATATTTTTAGTCATGACAAATATCTGTGCAATGACCTGTTTGACGTGCTATAGTCTGAGCTTAAGACGAGACTTTTGCATGATTTTGTTGCTATTATGCGTATATTATATTGCTGAAATGCGCTGCACACATTCAAAATTGAATCTATAATGCAACGATAAGCTCACACCTTGAGCATACAATGGAAGCTTCTGAAGAGAACTGTAAATATGTAGACAGTGCCAATTTGTATACCCGGGTATACTATTTGGATCGCACTTTTGACTGGAAAAACCCCATTTTCCGAATAGTATACCCGGGTATACTAATCGGCACTGTACGGTAGTATTGTTACATGATAATCGCTATTCGCTTTCTCGTGATCGAATTGTGACACAGTGAATATCATTGCCAACAGTGCGAATCCATCTTCTTCATGCCAGGCGGTGCTATTAGGCTCTGCCAACTCGAAAGTAAGAGTAAATCTTACGCGAAATACCCAAGGGGCAGAAATGAAGTGCATTTCCTAAGCATTTCTTGATGGGGGCGCAAACATGTGCTGGGTGCATCACAATTCCACCTGTCAAAATTAGCAAGCTGTACAAAAGCTTGCGCTGTGGAGTGTGGAACTGCCGCTTTACCTTTAGCTTCAAGATGTGTTTGTCTGGTTTGATTTTCAGATTTCCGACACACACGGTCACACGGTGTACGTGCTGTGCGCACAGCCACTTATGTCTTCAGTTTCTGCCCTTTGGGCATTTTGTCATGCGATATGCAACTTGAACAGCGAAGGTTGTCACGCCCACGAAAAGAAGCTTGATCTCAGCCGCCCCGATTTGGCTCGCTTCGGATTGCTTGTTAGCCGCGGCCTGTAAGGGCACTATTAGCAAGAACTTGTGACTACTGTCAAAGCAACTGAAGCTAAACTGAATTTTCCTATAGAGCACCTGCTTTCTCGATCCAATCAGCTTCCAGAAAGCGATCGCGTAGCAAATGGCCGACACGACACTACAGACAAACATCAGTAGAGAGAACAGACCGCTGAGCAGAATCTGAAATTTATCTTCAATGTGGTGTTTAACTAACGCAAAACTTAAACTGAGAGATTATAACTAATCAAAGAAGGTACAAACTGTTTACAAATGCACTATTCATAAAATTGCAATTGTGTGTAATCTAACTAGGTACCGGTATGTAATGCTACAATGGCTAAATGTTCTGCATACCACACTGTCTATACCTGAGCTTCTTCGTTGAGAGAAACGATGACTCCTTGTCCTGTGACGTTATTGTAAATCGCAGTTTCGTCCGTAAACAAAGTGACGCTACCAACTAAAGAGGCAATCAGCAAACATACAGAAGCCGCCAGTCGAACTGTGCTCTTGGAGAATACCTGTATGGCAGCATAAGTTGGAGTTTGAATAAAAAATAAATTCGAAAGTTCTAAAACGCCTAATGTTTCTAGAGTTGAATTTTCATAAGTGATACTGTGCATCTTGCTTTTAACAAGCATGCTGTAGTGTACACGTAGTGTAGTTAAATGCTTTCGATTTGCATAAGGCATTAACTCACTTCCCAATATACCCCAGATAGTCTTTTATTGCCTGTACTGTATATCATATTGCTACTTTTACAGGTGCGAAGCATGTCGACACTTCGTAATACTAAACCGTTAAAAAATTCAACAGACCGTGTCAAGACGTTTTAGATATATAAGCGAGGCACACCGGTTAATCGCAATGGCACCAACCATATAACGGAGGCCGTTTTGGTACGTGGTTCTAGCTTTCCCTTCACAACGCTTGTTTGACTCATCTCTGATTGGCAAATCTACCTAGACGTTTGCCTGAAACCAGAGTTTACCCAAGGCGAGTTTAACAAGATTGCTGCTTTGTTCACATTTCGCAGCTGTTTGAAAAGCTGAATAGTGAAAATGTCTGGTCGAGGCTACGAAAGAAAGGAGAAACAAGAGATAACACCATAACTTGATAAGAAACGGAGACATGAGAGAAAACACCAAAACGGTCTCAGATGCTGATAAGGTACCAGCGTGTTGAAGAGTGTCACCATTGCCACGTTTAGAGGAGGAGCGCTGCAAGAGAACTTTTTGCTGCAAATGTTTGGCGGTGACAAAGAGCAATTTCAGTTTTCATCCCCGCACTTGCACCATTGATTACACTCTTTTGAAGCGCAATGCACAAACAACCAACGCAAAGCCTCTAACAACCAGCGAGTGACTCAGGTTGTTATTCTGAGCTTGTTTAAGTTGCAAGATTGCCGGAAACATTTCCGGATGCAAACCTGTGGAAAATGTCCGGTCGAACGCCGTACGAGGGTAATCGCCAAAACGCGAACATCACAAGCAGAAGAACGCAATCTGCCACTCCCAAATATCGGCAGAGTTGAAAGAAACTCGAACTAAACGGGTGATCGTTTCGCTTCTTTATCAGCGCGAATACGAACGACAGATAGAACACGAAAGATGGAATTCCCAGGATTATCAGAATCAAGTCTACTGGGGTGAAGATGCCAGAAAATACGGCCATTTCGGTGCCTAACAAAACCGAAATCAAAATAGTGCAAGGATTGATAACTGTATCTAGAACCTGGCTGTCAAACTGAGAGTAGGTTTATTGCCACATGTGCTGCAATTCTCATGCTGGACTGTCCCCATATTGGCCTTTGTTCAAGTGCCGATATTTTATCTATCTTATGCTTTGGAGACGAACAGTAGTCGAGCCAGGGCTAGACTCAGATGCATGAAAGCGGGGCAGTGCGGTGCACAGTTCGTGGAAGCTGAGAAACTCCGCAGATGCGCCCCATGGGTCGATTTCTGCGCTCCATGCCGCATGGCATTTCCAATCTAACGTGCGCCTTGGAAGAAAGGGGGACGAGGTGAAAGGGGGACGGGCCTTGGAAGAATGGGTGACGGGGGGGATCTGTTGATCGAGACCAGGGACGTACATACTTCTTTTTTTGGAACCCTATCAAGAGCTCGGCGTGGGTGCGTACTGTACGTAAATGCGTGCGTACGTACAATACGCTCGCTCGCTTCGGGGGGGGCACTTTGAGGCTCGCACAACACGAGTAGAACATTTTGGGACACGTATGCGGGGCCTCCTGAGCGAGCGGAGACACTTTGAGACACGCATAAAACGAACAGGACAATTTTGGGACACCTATGCAGGGCCTCCTGAACGAGCGGGGGCACTTTGAGGCACGCACAAAACTTAACAGGACAATTTTGGGACACCTATGCAGGCCCTCCTGAACGAGCGGGGGCACTTTGAGGCACGCACAAACTTAACAGGACAATTTTAGGACACCTATGCAGGACCTCCTGAACGAGCGGGAGCACTTTGAAGCACGCACAAAGCGAACAAGACAATTTTGGGACACCTATGCAGGGCCTTCTGAAAAGCGGGGGCACTTTGAGGCACGCTCAAAACTTAACAGGACAATTTTGGGACACCTATGCAGGGCCTCCTGAACGAGCGGGGGCACTTTGAGGCACGCACAAAACTTAACAGGACAATTTTGGGACACCTATGCAGGCCCTCCTGAACGAGCGGGGGCACTTTGAGGCACGCACAAACTTAACAGGACAATTTTGGGACACCTATGCAGGACCTCCTGAACGAGCGGGAGCACTTTGAAGCACGCACAAAGCAAACAAGACAATTTTGGGACACCTATGCAAGGCCTTCTGAAAAGCGGGGGCACTTTGAGGCACGCTCAAAACTTAACAGGACAATTTTGGGACACCTATGCAGGGCCTCCTGAACGAGCGGGGGCACTTTGAGGCACGCACAAAGCGAACAGGACAATTATGGGACACCTATGCAGGGCCTCCTGAACGAGCGGGGACACTTTGAGGCACGCACAAAACTTAACAGGACAATTTTTGGACACCTATGCAGGGCCTCCTGAACGAGCGGGGGCACTTTGAGGCACGCTCAAAACTTAACAGGACAATTTTGGGACACCTATGCAGGGCCTCCTGAACGAGCGGGGCACTTTGAGGCACGCACAAAACTTAACAGGACAATTTTGGGGCACCTATGCAGGGCCTCCTGAAAAGCGGGGGCACTTTGAGGCACGCTCAAAACTTAACAGGACAATTTTGGGACACCTATGCAGGGCCTCCTGAACGAGCGGGGGCACTTTGAGGCAAGCACAAAGCGAACAGGACAATTATGGGACACCTATGCAGGGCCTCCTGAACGAGCGGTGGCACTTTGAGGCACGCACAAAGCGAACAGGACAATTTTGAGACACCTATGCAGGGCCTCCTGAACGAGCGGGGGCACTTCGAGGCGCGCACAAAACTTAACAGGACAATTCTGGGACACCTATGCAGGGCCTCCTGAACAAGCGGGGGCACTTCGGGGGTTGGTGTTATATGCGCGCAACCATCGGTAGGAAGAATGGAAGGCGACTGGACGAGATCCTGATTGATGGACGTTAGAGCGTGATCTGGAGAAGAAGAAGGAGAAGAAGGAGAAGACGGAGAAGAATTCACCCCCCGCCCGTGGGACAAGAAACGCGCCGCGATCCTTTTTGCGCCTGTAACTTTTGCTACACTGTACCGATTTTCACCAAATTTGGAATTTAATCTATTTATGATAAAGTCCTTTAGTGTGCCAAATTTCATCCACTTCCGTTTAGTACAGCCCGAGAAACAAACATCGTGACGATGGGAAAAGGTGCGCGCGGCCTTCATGGAACATATTATGGTTTGGCGCTGCCGCGCCAACCATGATTTCATGTAAAAGTGCCTAAAGGCAGAAAGATGAATATGTTCCTGGTGTGAAGCATGTAAAAG
>JASAMZ010001398.1:0-33591 GCA_030248115.1 Linhomoeus sp. GSCO2_2 | reverse complement strand
GGCAAAGTTACTGTATGCGGAACCGAGTTTGGAATTCCCTCAGTATTTGGCGAACTGTACCGCGATTGGCCAATCCAGTGTTTCTCCCAGCTGTCCGTTCGTTATTGTTTGCTTTGGTGCCACGCACTTGTGCGCTTGTGGACAAACTATACTGTCTTCTCAATACGGACGTGAAACAGCACATATGAGAAGATGAGCGAGCAATCGTTTCGCAGAGCCTATGTAAAACTGGAGCTATACTGTAAGGCAGCAGGAAAAGCCATGTGATACTGTATGCGCGGCACTGTGCCGAAGCAGTGAAACGCGCACAAACGTGTCCAAGGCAGAGGGCTTGTGAGCGGGGTGGCTCAGCCAAGGTAGCGCGACACTTCTGCGTCGCACACGACTTTTGGCCTTGAGACGTCTGCGAGCGTCTTTCGATAAGAGTTCTACACTACGCACACACTGCGCCTGCCGTAGAATTTACGCAGAGTAAGAGAAGCGTTCTACCTACCTAGTTGAGCCGTTCAAAGCGCTTACCTCAACTGATTGAATTGAAACTTGGTGGGAGCGTGTGGCAGGTTGTTTGAGACGATCGTTGCACTCAGTGAATCTAGTGAAGCGTGTTTTGTTGCAGTCATGAGTGTCGCAAACAACTTTGCTGTGACACGCTCCCACCTTCCACCTACAGCCGCACAGGTCTCAAACCAGTCTGTTTAACTCAGAAAACAAGTTAAAGTTTGGCCTACCAATACAGTACCACCTTGCAAGGATGGAGCCGCCAGTGAAACGCCTCCGCATGCCAATAGAAATGGAAATCAGTATGTCTGAGATGCCAGTTGAAATTCTGGAGACTATCTTGGGCCACTTGAGAAGCGTGAGGGATCGAGCTAGACTGGGAGGGGTCAATCGGCGATTTCGCGATCTGCTGCAGGATTCGACCATGTGGCGACGTTACAACCCTCTTCAAATATCGATAGATGCAGTGGAGAGAGGTGCTGTGCGGTTTATTCTTCGGCAAAGGTTTCGCACTTACATACAGTATCACGATGTCCGCTACATGCCAACCTACATACTATAGAAACGGCAGAAGTGACATAACGATATAATTCTGAAAACTGAAACTATTCCAGCAGAAGACGAAGTCGACCTCAAGCTTTTCTTCACTACTAATCGATTGCTTCTGGAGAAGATCACGGTGAAGACAGACAAGCTTCAAGGAATTTTTGCTTACCCCCTCCAGTGCCGCCGGGTACTTTAATGTACATGGGTGGCCGATACCAAGAATAGCGTGTATCGCAACTTAATCTTGGTACGCCAAGCGATCGATACCAAGATTAGCAATTGATACGTGTGATTCTTGGTATCGCAAGTTCATTTCGGAATAATACCAAGAATGTGCCATATGCCAGCCGGCTGGACCCCCTGGCCTTTCGTGCATGCGTAATGTTGGTATCGCAAAATTTTGGTTCCGATACGAAGTAATGGTTGGTGCTGCAAGGCAATAACATACCAAGACTGGCATGCTCGCAACCGAACCCATGCAAGCCCCAGCGGTCACCATCTTTACATACCAAGTTTAGAGCCCACTTTGCATACCAAGAGACATGCAAGACAATGCGTTCTTGGTATCGCTACTTTTTGGACCTCTCGGTATCACAACTGTCGTCCAGCCTTGGTATCGTATCTGAAAAAGAAAAAATACCAACAGTTTTGCTATGCGACCCATTTTTCGGAACGATACCAAGCTTATTTCTGCCGGTCACCGCCGGTGACCGGCAGAAATAAGCTTGGTATGCCAATGCCCAACGGGTTCCCATACCAACATTAACCGAGGCGGCACTGGAGGGGTTACTTGGAGAAAAGGGCGAAGGTGGCGCGCATTGTCGCGACATACGATAGACGCTTCACCACCACTCTTGGACAGATTCTCAACCGGGTGGGATGAATTGTGATGTTTGAAATTATGGAAATGTCGTTACATTATCCATTGTGTATTTTCCATGAACTAAAAGTTTTAGATATTCTTAGGAACAAGCTGTTTTAAAAAAGTTGAGTTGTTTTATTAATACAGAGTGGTTTGTGAGTATTTTAAAGTGCAAGAGTAAAAGAGTGGATACTTTTGTAAAGTATTTCGAAGCCTTTCCGATATGACGCGCGCCCGCCCGGAGTCCACTATTCATGCGCTACTTCTGATACGCTCCTTTCTGAGGGGTTCTTGCTGGGCAACATTGGGATCGCCCGGGATTAATTTTTTTAGCAAGACATGCATTTCTGAGTGGTTGTTGCAAGGCAACATTGGGCTTTCAAACGGTCGAACGAATACCGCTCTACAGCGTACGACGAGTGAGTTAGGGCCGATTTGCTGTTTAAACATTTGAGTTACTGTAGCTCGCGAAATTCAAACTTTTGAATCTCGACTTCTCTTAAAGGAATGATCAGTGAGTCGAGAGCTATCCAACCAACTCAAGATCGTCTCTCTACGACGCACGCTGAGCGAGGTAGAGCGATTTCTGTGTTAAAGACGCGAGAATGTCGTCTTTCGTGTTGCGTGCTTGCGTAATTTAGAAAATGTTTTATGCCAAACGAAAGACCGCGTCAATACCTTTTAGTAGACCTTTCGCACGCCGCTCTACGACGTAAGACGAGCGAGTTAGAGCCGCTTTGCTGTTTCAACCTTTGAGTTACTGTAGCTCGCGAAATTCAAACTTTTGAATCTCGACTTCTCTTAACGGAATGATCTCCTTCCTACGACGACCAATAGAAGAACAAATGATCAGTGAGTCAACAGCTATCCAGCCAACCCAAGATCGTCTCCCTACGACGCACGCTGAGCGAGTTAGAGCGATTTCTGTGCAAAAAACGCGAGAATGTCGCTTTTCGTGTTGCGCGTTTGCGTAATTAAGAAACTTTTTTATGCCAAGCGAAAGCGCACGTCGAGACCTTTCAGTTGACCTATCGCACGCCGCTCTACGACGTAAGACGAGCGAGTAATAGCCGTTTTCAGTTTGAACCTTCGGGTTACTGTAGCGCGCGCAATTCAAACTTTTGAATTTCGAAGTCTCTTACCAACATTATTAGTAAGTCGAGAGCTATCCATAAAGCCCAAGATCTCCTTCCTACGACGTTCCAACGCCGAGATATAAGAGCGTGACGAACGCACGCACGAACGCACGCACGCACGATAAGCTCTCGTAGGGGTTCGTCCGGCTGAGGCCGTTCGAAAAAATTCTTGAAATTTATTTCTCTTTGCAATGCACAAACTTTACATAGTGCATAAACATAATGTGCTTGAATCGCTAAAAGGAACGTCAAAAGTGCAGCAGTCGGTGAGAACAGGACTGTCCCGCACAGATTGCTGGCAAGCTGCTCAACCTGCTGAACTACAAGCGTCCCTGCGCTCTTCTACGGGTCAAAGTGCTCTTCTTTCGTTTAACGGGTATGAGAAAAGCACTTTCAAAGCGCTCATCTAACAAAATTGGTTGGTCACATATTTCGCAATACAAGTCCTATCTTTCCACAACAAAGACCAATCGTCTTGAAATCCTCTGGGGAATCTACTGGTGTGTCGATCTCCACCGTAGCTCTTCTCATAAACTCTTCGCATACTCGTTGAACAAAAGAAGAGCACTTTGACCGGTAGAAGAGCGCAGGGCGCCTGTAGTTCAGCAGGTTAAGAATATATAAATAATTCTTTAAACATGACTACATACGTAAACTTATCTGTTAGAATGGACACCATACACCCAGGTGCATACGCCGCCAAATCAGGTTCCTGTTCAGCCAACTTCTATCGAATACTTGCAAGAGCTTGCGCTTAACGTGCGCTACTCGCTGGAAGGAGCGGTTGAAAACGATTCCGCGGTTTGCTCCATCGACAAATTGATCCCCGTCTTCGGTAGGCCATCACAATTGACGAGTCTGGCCATAAAAGCAGAATGCGCGGTCAGGACTCGCTTCTCCACCCCTGGTTTCCAATGGGAGGAGATCTTGGGAAATGAGCAGCATCCGTGCTTGACGAAGGTTTTTGACACAGGGGTGACCATAGAAACTGAAACTAGTTTTAGTTTCAGTTTCATTTTCAATTAAATATACTGAAACTGAAACTGAATTGAAACTAGAACGGCCAGCCATATTTAAATTGAAGCTGAAACTGAAACACCACAAATAGTTTCAGTATTCTGCAACACGCGCAGACAGACAGAATTGCGTGCACTCTTATTATCTACGAGCTTCGTAATACTGAAACCGAAACTCTAAAAAAATATTCACTGTAACTGAAGCTGATGCTGAAACTGAATTAATAATTTATACTGATACTGAAACTGAATCAGTTTGCATGGTCACCCGTGTTTTGACATTTTCATATTTTGCCACAGTGGGGGGGGGGCAGGATGCGAACGAGAAGTAATCTTGCCAAACCCCTTCCCTTCTTGTTGCAGCTGAGTCTGTCTCAACCCGACCTGTATCATGGAACCGAAGGACTTGCCAACGCCTTGGCTGCACTGCCCCGTCTGACCGCGTTGCAGTTGCGTGGTGAAGACGACATCTGCCGTAGCCGTATTGACGAGCTGCTCGACGCCTGTCCGAATTTGCGAGTCTTGGACATTTGTGGCGCCTACTTTGACGACCAGGTCGACAACTACATCATTGGTGGCAACAACGGAATCACGCACGTCTGCTGCGATGCCGGCGGGGCGTTTGGTTGGGAATTGGCCATGCCAAATGCCTTTCCCGACCTGCGCCTGTTGAACGTCCTAGCGCCGCTGCCTGAAGAGGAGATTGAAGAAGCCATCTGTGAGTTGCTCAATCAAGAGCTCGAGGAGTTGGCCCACCCGCTGGAAGTCAGAGTCGTTTTGTCGGAAGACGTGGATGCGGAAGAAGAAGAAATGCAGCGCCGTCAGATGGACGAATATTGCGCCGAGCTCGTGGACCAACTTCGCGACACAACTGGCGCTAAACTGACGGCCGAGCCCTCATGCGGTTCTCTGAGCCACGCGAGGAGACCGCTATGGAGTCTCAAGAAAGGGAATGTCACCGTCTTCTTCGAGTATGGCGGCTGCGCCTTTTGGCGCATGGCGGACAGTATAGTCCCATGATACCTTGCTGACACCGCGGCACCGCCTGCTTGTTTGCAGTTTCCACTTACAGTCTGTGCCAGTGGCGGATCCAGGATTTTGGAATATGGGGGGGGGGGCGGAATTTTTAAGGCCACAAGGGGGACCAAGACGCTATACAAGCTTAGAGTAAAAACTGGGTACCCGATGATGGTTGATTGGCATTGCATAGTGTGTTGTGCATTTGAGGAGTGTATTCAATAGTGCGTCAGAATAGAAAGTTGAGCATTTCTTCGGGGAGTATCGCCGCAGTTACCTCGAGTTTCCAGAGAAAGTTTGTGTCATTGTTGGGCATTCGATGCCTATATGGTGCATTGGTGGGTACTGATCCATAAATGGATCAGGAATGTTCGCCGCAGGTTCACTTTGGAATGAAGAGGGTCTAAATGGGACGACGCCCTTTTCTTTTGGGTCACAAATGCGGACGGTTACGGTACCGTTGCTGTACATTGCAGAACCGCACAGTGAACAGAATTGCCGCGTTTCGTCTTCGATTGAATAACTGGCAAAAACATACGTTGCCGGACACACCCATGGAAAAATATTGCTAAGTTTTAGTCATTTGAAATTGCCGAAATCTGCGATGTTTGAAAAAAAACCTTGAAAATATCCCTAATTTCGTGAATTCTAAAATCTAAAACTGCTGTATAATTACTTGACATACTACGCCCGGTACATCCACGCAAAGATATTTAGAATTTTAAGTTGTTTGAAATTGTCGAAATTTGGCAATTTTGAGAAAAACTTTGAAAATATCCCTAAATTCGTAAATTAAAAAATATAGAACAACTCGCTAAATAGTTGGCAGACTATGCCCGACACAACCATGCAAAGACATTCTGAAATTTAAGCTATTCGAAATTGTCGAAATTTGGGAATTTTAGCAATAGCCTTGAAAATATACCTAATTTCGCTAATTAGAAAATCTGAAACTATTTGCTAAATACTTGGCCGACTATGCTCGATACATGCGTGCAAAGAAGTTTTGAAATTTAAGCTGTTTGAATTTGTCGAGATTTGGAAATTTGGACAAAACCCTTAAAAATATCCCTAATTTCGTTAATTATAAAATCTTAAACTATTTGATAAATACTTGGTAGACTATGCTCGATACGTCCGTGCAGAGAAGTTTTGAATTTTAAGCTGCTTGAATTTGTCGAAATTTGGGAATTTTGACAAAACCCTTGAAAACATCCCTAATTTCGCTAATTATAAAATCTGAAACTATTTGATAAATACTTGGCAGACGATGCTCGACACATCCGTGAAAAGAAATTTTGAAATTTAAGCTGTTTGAAATTGTCGAAATTTGGGAATTTTGACAAAAACCTTGAAAATATCCCTAATTTCGTTAATTATATTCGCTGAAACTATTTGCTAAATACTTGGCAGACTATGCTCGATACATCGGTGCAAAGAAGTGTTGAAATTTAAGCTGCTTGAATTTGTCGAAATTTGGGAATTTTGACAAAACCCTTGAAAATATCCCTAATTTCGCTAATTATAAAATCTGAAACTATTTGATAAATACTTGGCAGACTACGTTCGATACATCCGTGCAAAGAAGCTTTGAAATTTAAGCTGTTTGAATTTGTCGAAATTTGGGAATTTTGACAAAACCCTTGAAAATATCCCTAATTTCGTTAATTATAAAACCTGAAACTATTTGATAAATACTTGGCAGACTATGCTCGACACATCCGTGAAAAGAAATTTTGAAATTTAAGCTGTTTGAAATTGTCGAAATTTGGGAATTTTGACAAAAACCTTGAAAATATCCCTAATTTCGTTAATTATATTCGCTGAAACTATTTGCTAAATACTTGGCAGACTATGCTCGATACATCGGTGCAAAGAAGTGTTGAAATTTAAGCTGTTTGAAATTGTCGAAATTTGGGAATTTTGACAAAAACCTTGAAAATATCCCTAATTTCGTGAATTCCAAAATCCAAAACTATGTCACAAATTCATCGCGTCTTATGCCCTTTCCATTTCAGCAAAAACTTTGCCGATACGACTTGTAAATAAAAGTGTCATTTTCGACATTTTCATATTTTAATTGTAAATATCTCGAAATAGCGAAATTAGCAACAGAGACGGACAACGGCGCGTTACTCAGCGCATTCGACTCCATCGGGTGGCACTAACCGTCATGTCTAGCTTTGTGACACGGACACACACACAGACACACACACACACACACGAACAGACAATAGCGTCCGTATATATGTTGCAGTCAGTAGCCGTCTTCAGGCGATAGCCGTCTAGACGGCTATCGCCTGGTCGATCAGGCCACGACCGTCTTCTCGGGGAAAAGACGGCCATCGCCTGGTGCGTCAGGCGATGGCCGTCTTCTGCTCGAAAAGACGGCTATCGCCTGATGGACCAGTCAACAGCCGTCTTCAAAATGAAAGCTCTCGCCAGCGCTAGCAGGGAAAGGGCACAGCAGGCCTGAGCAGGAGGTGAAGTAAATGGAGTGTTTATTCCACTTACAGTTTGCACTAAAACTCGGCCGGCGTCGCGCCTGGCGGGTCTCAGCTGAGGCTTAGCGCGACCACCAACTTCAGGGCGCGCTCCGCGCGCCCTGAAATCGGTCACCGGTCGCGTTAAGCCTAAGCTTCGACCCGCCAGACTGCGACGCCGACTGACTCTTGTGCAGTGTGGGCGCAGGGCGAGCCTAAGCATAGCCTGAACTGGAAGGAATATACTGTGTCCGAAACTAATACAGAGAAAGAAAAGACGGCCATCGCCTGACGCATCAGGCGATTGCCGTCTAGACGGCCGCGGCCTGACGCATCAGGCGATTGCCGTCTAGACGGCCGCGGCCTGACGCATCAGGCGATTGCCGTCTAGACGGCTATCGCCTGAAGACGGCCATCGCCTGTGACATATATACTCGCCGCCCTGGGGGGCGGCGAAAAAAGTACATAAAAAAATTTGAGCCGCAGGCGAAAAATCGTTCCGATTTTGGCGTTTTTTCGCCGCGCCTCAGCGCGGCGTGGTGTATATATGTGACCGGGAGAACCCGTCTTCAGTGAAAACTCGGATATCCGGGTTTTCACTGAGTTGGTTAGTGAAAACCCGGATATCCGGGTTTTCACTGTTGAGTTAGTGAAAACCCGGATATCCGGGTTTTCACTGATCGGTTAGGGAAAACCCGGATAATTCTCCGATATGCTCAAAATCGCGCAATACATTGCTATAACTATATTTCTATTGCCTGTAGGCCGTTTGGTTCCTTCCAAATCAGGCTATGCTTAGGCTCGCCCTGCGCCCACAGTCCACAAGAGTCAGTCGGCGTCGCAGTCTGGCGGGTCGAAACTTAGGCTTAACGCGACCGGTGACCGACTTCAGGGCGCGCGGAGCGCGCCCTGAAGTTGGTGGTCGCGCTAAGCCTCAGTTGAGACCCGCCAGGCGCGACGTCGACCGAGTTTTAGTGCAAACTGTAAGTGGGATAAACACTCCTCCATATACTTTGCCTCCTGCTTAGGCCGGCTGTACCCCCTCCCTACTAACGCTTGCGACAACTTTGAGTCACATGCAAGCTGAAAGCGGGATGCACATTCCCTACACTTCGTCCCGTGTTGAACCAGACGTGCCAATTGGCCGCAAACCATGCTAAAGTCATGCGCATTGTGAAAGGGGCGGTTCCGCAAAGATGCAAGGTATTGCTAAGATCGCACGTTTCGCACTCCACGACGTTAGTTTTGCGCAATAAACAGCTCGATTTGCCATTCAAAAGCTCTTGTTTCGTCAGCAGTGTTGAAAACTATAGAAGGGTCGTTTTCTAGGCTATTTCTTAGACATGATTGACGAAAACACGGCTATCATGATTTTCACGATCCTCCCACGAAATTTCGCATATCCGGGTTTTCACTAAACTTTCAGTGAAAACCCGGATAATTTGACATTATCCGGGTTTTCACTAACCCGTCAGTGAAAACCCGGATATCCGGGTTTTCACTAAGTCGACCAGTGAAAACCCGGATATCCGGGTTTTCACTGGATCCGGGTAGTCACGGTAACATATATACGGATGACAATGTGTGTGTGTGTGTGTGTCTGTCTGTCTGTCTGTGTTTCCGTCGCACCGAAGTAAAGTCAGTGACATATGTGGTCAAGTAGAGTCGATGTCGCTGAGTACGGATCCGATGTCCGTTTCTGTTGCTAATTTCGCATTTTCGAGATATTCGCACTCAAAATTCGAAAATGTCGAAAATCGACTTTTTCGTCTGATGCGCTAGCCGCGAAAATTCTTCAGAAATGGAAGGAGCATGGACCGCGGAAAATTTGTAACACTGAAGAAATTTTTTGCAAATGTGGAATTTAATAGAAATGCGATTATTTGTCAAAATTGCATAAATTGACTAAAATACAACGTCATTTGTTGACGAATGTGAATGCAGAAATGGAAAGGTCGTATGCCAATAAGGATTTGTGACATAGTTTTGCAGTTTTTAAAAATTGCAATTTTGAGATATTTTCAATCAAAATATGAAAATGTCGAAAATCGACTTTTTCACCTGATGATATAGCAGCGAAATTTCTTCAGAAATGGAAAGAGTATAGACTGCGGATAATTTGTAGCGCAAGAGAAATTTTTTGCAAATATGGAATTTAATCGAAATACGTGATTATTCTTCAAAATTCCATAAATCAACAAAATAGAACGTCGTTTTTGACGAATTTGAACGCAGAAATGGTAAGGCCGTATGCCAATAAGAATTTGTGACATAGTTTTACAGTTTTAATGAATTCCAATTTCGAGATATTTAGAATTAAAATTTAAAAAAATGTCAAAATCCAGAGTTTCGTCTAATGGCCAGAACAACTGTTTATTGATGAATGTGCACTCGGAAACAGAAATGCGTACGCTGAACACAGGAATTCGCTCGCACCAAACTTTTGGCAAGTTTTTTTGTTGGATGTGACGTTTTCACACAGTTAGGAAACATCAGATAAACGGCGTCGTATCATGCCGATAACATATAGCGAACGCGGCGATATCACTGAGCTTCAGATCAGCTGTACAGACAACCGTATCGTGGGGATAGCTGCACTTGGCATTAAGGTACACATTCTCAAGACACTTTCTCCAGATGCGGCTAACGATGTGTACAAAGTTCACTATATTGTTCACCAAAATTTGACAGACACAAAGTATAGGTTGAACTTTTTACACACACAGCTTGTTGGCACTCCGCTTTGCAAAAGCAGGAGTGCTATAGGGGGCGTCGGATTGAACAGAATCATCTTAACAGCTTTTCTCGCGCTACACAAATCGGATCGCCAAGCGGTTTTTTGCGTTAGATAGGTTGAGTCGACGCGCAGCCTGGACAAGAAACTAGAAAATTCCGGTGGTGGAAGAATTTTGTGAAAATTTAAAAATTCAAATTTTTGCTAAGTAAAAAAAAACATCAGGGTATAACTTGCGCAAAAGTGGGCCGATTTTGGTGATTTTTGGATATGTTGTAGGTCCTAGGACCCTCTAGGCGGCATCACTGGAACGGGCTCTCTAGGTGGTCCGACGCGGGAGTACGGTAGACAATTCAAAATTTTAATTTTTTTTCCGACCTTTAACAAGTGATACGTGACACTCCTTGAGTGTCAGATAGGCACTCCGCGTGATTGTTTTAGCAGACGGGGGCACAGAAACTCCAACAAGTGTTGCATTCCCGTTAAATTTGTTTGTTTCCAAATGTTTCAGCGTAGAACTAGGGTCGCTACAGGGTGTACTGATCGCTGACTATCTATAGCCACTCACAATGTAGAATGCCAGCGGCGCCCCAATTGTACAGGCGCGCCTTATCTACGCTACACAGCGGGGGCTCCCCCGCTGGGATGGACGGCGTCGGTCCCCTAGTGCTACAGTACGACGCTCCTATAACTCGGTTCGATTGCACGTGCGTAGACGTCTTATATGGACGGCGTACTGTAGGCGCTGTGGTAGGTCTTCTGCTACCGTACCACTTCAGCTTGTAATAGGGCAAGCTCCCTTTAGTTCAGTTTCTCTCAAAGTCCAAGGGCGATAAACCAGTGGCAAGCGTCAGCTTTTGTACGTAGCCTAGCAATCAGCGTTCTCAGACAAACAAAGGTTAGAACGGAAGCTTACACAGCTTGTCAAGGTTGAACCCGATATCACACAATGCGAAAGGGAGATGACAGAGCGTGAGAAGGGGACTGATATTACAAGCGATAGGTCTCAGACAAACAAAGTGGAAGACGGAAAGTGAAACAGCGTGAGAAGGTATTAGCGTGAGAAGGTATTAGCGTGAGACCGTAAGCTGACTAGGATGCAAGCTGAAGTGCCAAATAGTTGTATCACAGCGCAGCAAAATTAATGGCGGACGGTCGGAATTCGCGAAATTTCACAGAGCGTAAGTATTGGGCCAAAATCAGGCTAAATGCACCTCAAATCGCCAAACAAACGACGGATTCGCGTTCTGCGGCGTCAGAAAGCCCAGACACAAGTCACACAACTGTCAACGCAATTTTGAAATTTCGACCCCGGGATCCAATTTTTGGCCGGCCGGGTGCCGAAAACAGGGTAAAGGCGTCCAAAATCGCAGAACAAACACCGGATTCGTGTTCAGCGTCGTCAAAGACCCCCGAAACAAGTGAAAACTCAATTTCGAAAATTTGACCCCGGGATTCAAAAATTCGGCGCGGCCGAGGTGCGGTACCTCAAAATGGTCAAGACACTTCGTCAAGACCAACTTTTGACGCTGAACACGTTGCAATGGTCAATTTGCCGCTAAAAGCACGCATTCCAACTCAAAAATCCACTCAAAGTCGAAAATCCGAATTTTCCGCCCGGGACCCGGGATTTTTGCCACCGCGGATCTCCCGAACGACAGGACCGATCTGGGCGGTGTTGGTGCCAAACGAAAGCCCATACATGGGGCCGTGTTTTGCAGAAAAGTTTGCGAGGATCCACCGTCGCAAACTCGAGTTATGATTTTTTAAAGGTCGGGAAAAAATTAAAAATTATGAATTTTCTACCGTACTCCCGCGTCGGACCACCTAGGGAGCCCGCGTTTGAAATTAATGGTAGAGGACCCAAAGGCCTACAACATATCCAAAAATCACCAAATTCGATCCACTTTTGCGAAAGTTGTGGGGTCCTGTTTTTTTTTTACTTAGTAAAAATTCGAATTTTTGAATTTTCGCGAAATTCTTCCACCACCGAAATTTTTTCACCCCCCGAGCACGCTGCGCGTAGTCATAAGCTATCTTTTAAAAAAAAATTTGGCTCCCTAGGTGCTTCGTAGCGAGCGCCAGCCCCGAAGGTGTTAACTGTGGGCTTTACCGCTCCTATAGCACTCCTTCGCTTTTCAAGCGGCGGAGTGCCAAAAAATCGTAACTCGAGTTTGCGATGGTGGATTCTCGCAAACTCTTCGATCCGGCCTAGACAATTGTATGACCTTTCGATCGCGACCGAAACCGCCGAGATTGCTTCTTGCGTTCAGGAGATACGAGGTGGCAAAAGTGCTGGGTCTCGAGCGGAAATTTCGGATTTTCGACTTTGAGTGGATTTTTGGGCTGGAAAGCGTGCCTTTAGCGGTAAATTGATAATCGGAACGTGTTCTACGCCAAAAGTTGGTCTAGACGAAGTGTCTTGACCATTTTGAGGTACCGTACCCAGGCCGCGCCGATTTTTAGCACTCCGACCCCAAAAGGGGCGGAGTGCTATAGTGGAGCTGCTCCCGATCAAAACTTTCGCCACTCACTTTCGTGCCTCATTTCTCATCCGATTTGGACGGCGTTTTTTTTAATCGATAGCTCTCGAGGGATAGTAGGGGTGCTCGGGCCTTCGTTTTTTTCGCGTGGTGAAAAAATTTTGAGAAAAATTCAAAAATTTGAATTTTTGCTTACTGAGAGGGTGTTCACCCAGCTGGAATTTCTGGAATAGTGGTCCGATTTTGACGCCCTTTGGATATGTTATAGCCCTCGACGAGACGAACAGGGGAAAAGAAATCCCGAGCCAATCGGCCGACGCGTTCTCGGGTTACGGTAGCCGAAAGTGGTTTTTTGACAAAAAATTGCCTTTAAAAAATCCTAGTAAATCAGGGAATTGTTGGATCGGGCCAGATATCTCCAATCGGCAAGACTATGATGTTCTCTTTCGTTTAAGACCAAAATCGCCAAAATCCGCCGCGGAAATTTTGAGTTCTGTGGTTGCAAGTGGTCGCCGTCGGAGACCAAAAATGCCGATTTTCGACTTTCGGCCGTTTTAGCGGTCGATTGCGCCGATTTATGTCCGAATGGACTGCACCAAGCGATTCCCCGTTGAAAACTGATCCGAAATCAATTTTAAAAAATATTTTTTCGGCTACCGTACCCCGGCCGCGTCCAAAATTCGAATTCCCACCCCCGAGGACAAAATCAATGTTGGAGTCGACTGCGGTGCTTTCGAGGTCGCTGATGCCGAATCTACCGTTATTTTGGCGTTTCTGATCAAGATTCGCGAGTTTTAGCCGAAAAACGACATACCGTAGCACTACGTCAACGAAACTGAAAGTGTGGTGATTGTGCGGTTGAAGTGTCGATTCCAGGGTATTTCGCGGCGAGGAACGCGAATTCGCGATTAGTTTCTCCATATTGTGTCGATTTTGCCTTCAAACAGCCACTTTCCTAATGCCGAAACTCAAATTTGAATGCAACTTCTACCGTACTCTCCTCAAACTACGTAACTTAAATTTGCGCGCGCATTCAAACTTCTGAATTGAAGGGAATGCAGTGCGGAAAGACGGCGTGGTAAAGTAAGCATTTGGCGCATGAATTGTCAATTCTTCCCGTCCAAAGTGGCAAGGCAAGTCTGCGATTGGCGCAGCCCCGAATCTTAGCTGCCGGCTACTGGTTGAATCGAAGCGAGATGGCGCATTTTGGACTCAATTCGGCCTGGTCTACAGGATTGAGGATTCCGGTGTTCTGCTGCGCGCCGGCCGGTCCTTGTAGGTGGAGGGAATATGCGTACACTGAAACTCGCGCACCGGCGGAATTTGTGGAGAATCTTTGGGCGGAAATCGGCCTTATTTCTCATGATAAGTGAGTGGCGGTCTGCTTTCTCCCGTTCTGGTCGGAGTGCTTCACTGCAGGCTCTCCTGCACGTTTCCCTTGTTTGAATCCCGGGGTCAAATTTTCGAAATTGAGTTTTCACTTGTTTCGGGGGTATTCGACGACGCTGAACACGAATTCGGTGTTTGTTTTGCTATTTGGGACGCCTTTACCATGATTTTAGCGCCCGGCCGGCCAAAAACTGGGTCCCGGGGTCGAATGTTCAAAATTGAGTCGACAGTTGTTTCTGGGGTATTCGGCAGTGCTGAACGCGAATCCAGCGTTTATTCTGCGATTTGGGCTTCCTTTAGCCTGCTTTGGGCGTCAGAACACGTCCCAAACACGCCCAAACTTGTCCGAACATGTTCAAACTTGTCCAAATATGTCTAAACATGTTCAAACTTGTCCAAATAAGTCCAAACATGTTCAAACTTGTCCAAACACATTCAAACAAAAGTCTGCTTTGCTTCGGAACAAGCGGAGTGCCACCCTGAAGGTCCCCTTCAGCGTTCAACTAGTCTGCTACGAAATTGCCTTAAAATAGCGCCGCCGGCGAAAATTTTGCTCTGAACATGCTACCGCGCAAATTTTTTTTTTTGGGAGGAGGTGTGGGGGCGGTTTGGCCGAATGGGGGGGGGGGCGGACGCACTACCGCCCCCCCCCCCCCCCCCCCCCCTTAGATCCGCTACTGGTCTGTGCCTCAAATGAACTGCTGAATTTGCACACCTTCAGTTCACACTGTGCAGCTGTTTCCGAAATTCGCATTCTGGCATGCGCTTTCATGTGAGGAAATGGGGGGGGGGGGGGGGGGGGGGTTGTCGATCAGTGGCGGTGACATCTGCTACGGCACATCGCGTGGCATTCTGCATTTGGTGTACTTGATTAGTGCTCGTTGTGTGTGCTTGCGACATGGTGGAATGCGCTGTTTGTGCTCTTGGCAAACTATCCTAACCTCATCTGGGTTGGCATTAGCAAGTCGGGATAGTTCCTAGAAAATTAGTTTCACAGGACATACGTATTGTATACCTACTATCGCGATTTTCATTCTGCTCCTCCATACGTAGGTTTGAGGCGCTCATTGTGGTGCCATGCCGATTAGTCGGGTAGCATTCTACGTGCACTTCTCAGTCAACCACTAATTCGACGCGCGCCGTGAGTGCAGCATGACTATCGATCATTTCACTGCGCGTGCGTCGCGCATGTCCGGAGAGCTCACTTGCAAGTGCAACTACATGCAGAGACAAAAGGACTCCACTTTGTCTGTTCCATAGCGTTGCTTTGTTTGCACTCAAGCAATGTTCGACAAATCCCAGTTGATAGAAGAGGCGTCGTTTTCCTACGCCAGACTCGAAACGCTGCTGCAGGAGTCCCTGCAGACGCAAGTCACAATACAGAGGGCCAGCAGCCAAAGAATCGGCGAGATGCAGGGGTTCATGTCAAGTTTGTACCATACGATCAATTCCATGCTATTTATATGCGCGGTAAGTGCGCCAATCGATGAATCCAATCCAAGGATCGTCCGAGTCCTAGTGGAGTGGTCGCCGAGCGACTCGGAGTCTTCTCAGTCGCTGCCGAGGTCGGTGGTACTGAAAGTGCCCAGTCTAAAGAACTTGGCAGAGTTCGGCGAGGTGGTTGAGGAGATGAAGGAAGTCTTGGACTCCATGACCGGCTTCGACGACTTCGTCGCCAAGGTGGACGACACCGTGCACCACATTATGTATTGTTGTGATAGTACCGTGTGACTGATTGTCCCGTTACTTTACATGCCGTTAATACGCTAATAAGGACCTCCTCTGGGGGGTGTGCTATTGGAGGGGGGGGGGGCTTATTCGAAGGGCTTGGCTTATTAGAGCAAGTGCTGTCTATAACCCTTCTCTTCTTCCAACATGAAGGCGCACAACAACGAGTGCGCCTTCTACCGCTTCGCCCGAGGTCGGGAGCAGCGGCTGAGGGCGCCCAAGTGCTACGTGGTGGAGGAGGTCGACGTGGAGAGGAAGCAGATGGGTCTACTGGTGCTCGAGGACCTCACGGACGATGGGGGATACGTCAAGCGCCTTTACGACAAGCTCGAGCTTCCCCTGCTGAAGGAGGTTGATGCGTAGTGTAGCCTTGTTGCTGTCTCTGACGTCTCAGGTAAAGGCGAATCCTCGTCTCACCCAGGGTCGATCATCTCAACTGTTCAGGTGGTCGCTGCTCAGGCTGCCTTCCACGCCTTCTCTCTTCTGAACGACGGCTGGAAGGAGGAGCTCTGTCTCAACTTCCAAGACTTCTTCAAGCAGAATGAGAAAGGTGTGCAAATACACATTGGCATATGGTACTGTACATGTGACGACATGATTGAGCCGGGTCGACTATGGGGTGACGAACGACCCTTACATTCTTAGACTTAGACCTTACACACTCACACCTTTGTAGGCATGACGGAGATGGTGGACAGAAACGCGGGCATGCTCATCTCCAAGTTCCCAGACTACTTCTCCACGGAGATGGTTGAGCGGCTCAAGACCTTCAGGGACGCCGACAAGCACATCTTCTATGCGGCCACGGTAGGCAGCGTTGATGCTCCGTAGCTCCGCCGACTTTTGCGTGGGCCATGAATCGGTTCAGAGCTATCCAGTAATGTTCTACCATGAGCGAAACCATGTAGCTCTGTTTTGCGGGTTCTACGTAATAGCTTTGCTTTGTAACTTCCTGTTCCAGGAGTGTAAGCGAATGGGCCTGCCATCGATGCTTGTGCACGGCGATTTCTGGATGAGTAATATGTATGGCAGTCAAGAAAGACGAAGAGACTGGGGAAGAGCGTCTCCTGGCCATCATCGACTGGCAGGTTGTCGGGATACTCAGGATGATGAACAGTTTATGGATTCTCAGTGATCAGAAAGTGGGCGACGCCTCTGCAGCTCTGCCACCAGGGCAGCGGCGCCGAGGACCTGGCTCGCTTCCTCTGCAGCTCTGCCAACTCGCAAATGCGGCGGGAGCATACAGCAGAGCTGCTCCAGCACTACTATGACTGCCTGAGTGGGGAGTTCAGGAGGGAGGGGAGGGAGTGCCTTCTCAGCCAAGGGCAGGCAGTCGAGGCGTACAGGTGTTTGTTCAGTGCTGCAATGGCGCCCACCCCCCCCCCCCGTCTAGTTTCGTTGAGCTCCACACTGCAGGCGCTTCTTCAAGTACGGCGTGCTGTTCTTCTGGGGAATGCTGGCCATGATGGCTTCGCAGGAGGAGCTGCTGGGTGAGGAGCCAGAGAAGGGACGTCACGAGCTGCTGGACAGGACCAAGGGCCTGCTGGAGGACCTCTACGCCTCCGAGGACAACCTGCCCTTGCCTTGGTGATAATTGGCTGTTTTGGAGAGATTCTAGCGCGCAGTATGGTTTACTGCAACGGTGAGGTGACGTCGCTGTGGCACAGCACGCCGCATAGAAGCTCAGCTCATAGAAGCATAGATACTCTCGTGCCCGCAAAATGTTAAGGTGAATAACTAAATTAATGTCTGATTATTTCTCTCGAACGAAACGCGACTTTCTAGTGTTCTGTCCCTGAGACGCTCTGTCATAGGCGGCGTTGGATGTTTCAATTCAACGAGAAGTCGTCATATCAAGCCTTTCGCTCTTGCTCAGCTCAATGTGATATGAACGTTGTACAGTTCTGACCATTTCACAATACGAGCGGCTGCGCTATCAATGTTTGCATCAAATCAGTGCAGGGATAATTAGACAAAACACGCTGCCTCTTTTACTTGTACAAGTATGGCTGAGACGGGATATCGTAGCTGGACCGTCTCCTCCCTTCCCTGGACAGCAGCAGAGTCGCGCACGCAACGCAGACGCACAACAAGACCGATCCCGCGACAAACGAAAGTATGGCAACCAGAACTACGTTGTAGGTTACGTATTCGATTAGCGGTAATAGATTCCTGGATCTGCCAGTCTGGGTACCGTTTCTCGGAAGATCTGATGTTTTCTCTCTTAGTTTCGTGCCATTAGCTGGAGTCGTTGTGGTCGTCGTCGTGGTCATCGTGGTTGCCGTTGTGGTCGTCGTTGTGGTCGTCGTCTCCTCTACGAACATGGTGTCGGCGCCGCTTTCCTCGACGAAGCCGCACTGGTGCAGTCCGCAGCTCAGCAGGCGACATTCTGCCGCCACCCCATGACCCGTTACGTTCGACACGAACCCCTCGCAACCTTGAACGTGGGGGGGGGGGTACATTCTCCAGTCATTACATTCTCCAGTATTGTCCACAATTACACTGACCGTCTGAAACGATCTCCGACTTCTGCCTTGTAGCTTGTTTCAATTAAGGGAGCTAACTGAGAAGACCGTCTTCTGCTATTGGGCCTACCGGTACGTTTGACTTCTACGGCGCGTAGAAGAATTCGTACGGAACGTACGGAAAGTAGAACCTTTATTCTATTCCACTTTGAGATTTCGTTTCAGATGCAACCAGCTCAACTAAGTACGTGCGACTAACAATTAAACAACTCATCTAGCTAGTTTATTGAACACAATAGGGAACACTTTCTCCAACCGGGCGTGTGGCAGCACTCGGCGATGCAGTCGACGAAATCGTCCAAAACGACCGTCTTCAAATGGTATTTGATCTCGGGATCAAACCTGTAGCCCTCGTAATTAACGGGCGCTCTGCATCTTCTAGAGCTGCTGTCGGGCAACAGGGACAAAAAGTGTACAAGAATTAGGGTACAGTGGGAAACAAGTAGTAATCGCAAGCGGTGCGTTTTCATTTTGGGAATTGCCGCATTGAGTAACAAACAAGCGGCCTCTGCAACATTCATGGTGCGTCCACTTGCGTAGAGCCAAATTTATAGGAGCACCAGATGTTACTGAGCTTTGTCTGGCCCAAACGTAATACCTTCGTAACATAGAATTAACACAACCGAAAGCGTAAACAGTCGGAGAAGATGCAACGTCGGGGTATGCAGTCGGTAACTCCAACTCAAACATCCTCATGCTAACCCATTCTTATCTGGGAGCGCATACATACCTAAAATACCTGTATGCTTCTGCTCACACATTGTAGACCGTTCGCAAGTGCGCATCTACATTGTACCATACATATTTCAAACGTCCAAACGTCTTAAATTAAGGCCGTGAGACAACTCGAGTTCAGTCGCTGACAGCGAAACCATCAGCAGCACAGTGGGAGGGAAATCGACGGTTAGGGTGAAATACGATCCTCTCAGCCACTAGCCACCTTGCGCCTAAGTCAACAAACTTGGTCTTACGCTGAGGAGTACACGTGTCTCTGCTCTGTCAGGACAATGTGTGAACGCGCGCCCTGGATAGCTGGATTGATCAAAGCCGGGCAACAATCAAAGCGATCAGACATGCCATTTGCTAGTTGTTTGCTAGTTGTTTTGTCATTGTATTCTACTTCGAATACTATATTGTCTTGCCTTTGTCTTTGCCCTGTGTCTGACTTTCTACATTGTCTTGTCTTTGTCCCAACTGCTCACTTTGATTCACTTGATTGTCTTGTCTTTGTCTTGTCTTTCCGACAACACAGGGCAATCTAAATTGCCTTGTCTTGTGTGTCAGACAATTTGGCCGAGTTAAATTGTCCAAGACAATGGTCTCTAAAGACAATGGCATGTCTGCTCAATACGTAGTTTCTACAAACTGTGGGGTGTGATATGCTTGCGTCCTTGTAATAGGTTATGTTGTTATTGTGATAGTATCTTCTGTGCTATGTATATGTAACTAGTCGTTGAATTCATTGGCGCCCCAATATGTCGATCGCAATCGCGCACTGGAGTTTGCGCGCATTAGTCTCAAACGGACCTCGTGTTCCCTGTGTCCAACTGTACACCTCTGCAATCGGCGCATTACAACGGTGAAGTGAACGATGTCGAGATGCACAGTTTGGCAGTTCTGCCGCGCGCTGTAGTCTAGTACTCTTTCGTGGCTGTTTACGTCCATGATACTACGTTATAAGAAGATTCTCCTCTCGCGCAACACGCCAATTGTTCGCGCTTTGTTATTCCAAATCGCGGATTATTACTTCGACTCAGGAGAGGACTTAGCATGTCGTCGGGTCAAAAGGTCTCCATGGCTGGGGCACTACTCGCCTCCACTCCGATGGCCACCGCCGCTGCCGGAGGGGACATCGGTACGCCACTCTTCTCATACTTAATTTACAGCGGGTATGAAAGTGAAAGTAAAACTCAAGGTTTAGTTCCGGTTGTTTGAAGCTGAAATGTCGCAAAACTCATAGTAGATTTGAATTTTCGACAAAGGTCAATAGAGTGGGTAATCGACACGTTAATCTGCGAATCTATGTGAATCACTGTTTTGATTCTTGAAATAATCTTGCACAATTCAACGGGGTTGCTTCAGCCACGAAGATCCAGGATCGGGTCTTGATGCGACGCGGAGCTCTGCGTCAGAAGAACGCACTGGACGTAAAGTGAGCGCACAAGATTTGATGCCGCGTTTCACGTTATCTACTTTTTTCGCCGCCCCCCAGGGCGGCGAGTATATATACGGACGCTATTGTCTGTTTGTGTGTGTGTGTGTCTGTCTGTCTGTCTGTCTGTCTGTCTGTCCGGAACAACTAGACACGACGGTTAGTGCCATCCGATGGAGTCGAATGCGCTGAGTAACGTGCCGTTGTCCGTTTCTGTTGCTAATTTCGCTATTTCGAGATATTTACAATTAAAATATGAAAATGTCAAAAATGACACTTTTATTTACAAGTCGTATCGGCAAAGTTTTTGCTGAAATGGAAAGGGCGTAAGACGCGATGAATTTGTGACATAGCTTCGGATTTTGGAATTCACCAAATTAGGTATATTTTCAAGGTTTTTGTCAAAATTCCCAAATTTCGAACAATTCAAACAGCTTAATATTTCAAAACTTCTTTGCACCGATGTATCGTGCATAGTTTGCCAAGTATTTAGCAAATAGTTTCAGCAATTATAATGAACGAAATTTAGGATATTTTCAACGTTTTTGTCAAAATTAACAAATTTTGACAATTTCAAACAGCTAAAATTTCAAAATTTCTTTTTACGGATGTGTCGAGCATAGTTTACCAAGTATTTATCAAATAGTTTAAGATTTTATAATTAACGAAATTAGGGATATTTTCAAGGGTATTTTCAACATTCCCAAATTTCGGCAATTTCAAACAGCTTAAATTTCAAAACTTCTTTGCACGGATGTATCGAGCACAGTCTGCCAAGTATTTAGCAAATAGTTTCAGAGATTATATCTAACGAAATTTGGGATATTTTCAAGGGTTTTGTCAAAATTCTCAAATTTCGACAAATTCAAACAGCTTAAATTTCAACATTTCTTTGCACGGATGTATCGAGCATAGTCTGCCATGTATTTAGCAAATAGTTTCAGATTTCATAATTAACGAAATTAGGGATATTTTCGAGGGGTTTGTCAAAATTCCCAAATTTCGGCAATTTCAAACAGCTTAAATTTCGAAACTTCTTTGCACGGATGTGTCGAGCATAGTCTGCCAAGTATTTAGCAAATAGTTCCAGAGATTATAATTAATGAAATTTGGGTTATTTTCAAGGGTTTTGTCAAAATCCCCAAATTTTTTCGCCGCCCCCCAGGGCGGCGAGTATATATACGGACGCTCTTGTCTGTTCGTTCCTCCGTGGGTGTGTGTGTCCGGAACAACTAGACACGACGGTTAGTGCCACCCAATGGAGTCGAATGCGCTGAGTAACGTGCCGTTGTCCGTTTCTGTTGCTAATTTCCCTATTTCGAGATATTTACAATTAAAATATGAAAATGTCAAAAATGACACTTTTATTTACAGGTCGTATCGAGAAAGTTTTTGCTGAAATGGAAAAGGCATAAGACGCGATGAATTTGTAACATAGTTTCGGATTTTTTAATTTACGAAATTAGGGATATTTTCAAGGTTTTTGTCAAAATTCCCAAATTTCGACAAATTCAAACAGCTTAAATTTCAAAACTTCTTTGCACGGATGTATCGAGCATAGTCTGCCAAGTATTTAGCAAACAGTTTCAGCGAATATAATTAACGAAATTTAGGATATTTTTAAGGATTTTGTCAAAATCCCCACATTTCGACATTTTCAAACGGCTTCAATTTAAAAATTTCTTTTCACGGATCTGTCGAGGATAGTCTGCCAAGTATTTATCAAATAGTTTCAGATTTTATAATTAACGAAATTAGGGATATTTTCAAGGTTTTTGTCAAAATTCCCAAACTTTGACAAATTCAAACAGCTTAAATTTCAAAATTTCTTTTCACGGATGTGTCGAGCATAGTCTGCCAAGTATTTATCAAATAGTTTCAAATTTTATAATTAACGAAATTAGGGATATTTTCAAGGTTTTTTGTCAAAATTCCCAAATTTCGACCAATTCAAACAGCTTAAATTTTATAATTTCTTTACATGCTTGTGTCGGGCATAACCTGTCAAGTATTTAGCAACTCGTTCTAAGTTTTATAATTAGCGAATTTTGGAATATTTTCAAGGTTTTTGTCAAAATTCCCAAATTATGAAAATTTCAAACAGCTTAAATTTCACAATGTCTTTGCGTTGATGCATTGGGCATAGTCTGTCAAGTATTTGGCAAATAGTTCTAGATTTTATAATTAAAGAATTTAGGTATATTTTCAAGGTTTTTGTCATAATTTCTAACTTTCGACAATTTTAAGCAGCTGAGATTTCAACATACCTTTGTGTGGATGCAGCGAGCACTAATCCCAAAAGAATATGGCGTCGTCCCATTTATACCCTTTTCAATAGGGCGTCGTCCCATTTATACCCTTTTCAATAGGGCGTCGTCTCATTTAGACACTTTTATTGCACTGTGTACCTGCGGCGAATTTTTCTGATCCATTTATGGATCAGTTGCCACAATTATTAGCGAAAAGTGTGCCTGCGGCGAATCTTCTGATCCATATGTGGATCAGGTACCCGAACAAATCCAAGACCAATTGCGGCGATACCCCACCAGATTGTCGGCTAAATGTCTAGCGGCACTTCACTATCCAGTGCACATTATCGCGCACACGCTCTCAAGTTTACACTGATGCCAACGTGGTGCCACAGTTTTTAGACAAAGCTTGTTTATTATTTGCTCCATTTCACACTTTCATATCTCTCAGAGGCCACAAACTCATCTCACGAATGGTGAAGACGCCAATGGTGTGCTCCCACTGCAAGGAGTCGCTCATGGGAATGGAGCAGCAGCCTCTGCAATGCCTAGGCAAGGGCAGGGGGGTACTGCTACTCCCCTCCCCCCCCCCCCACACTCCCCACCGTAACATCCCCCCCCCCCTCTTCTCCTTCACCCCAACCAACACTCTTCCCCCGCAGAACATGCGAAATGTACTTTGTTGATAAAACTCAGCACCAAATGCATTGCTCTGGTAATCGCTGACTCACCGACCATTTCAGTATGCACCTTCATCGTTCACAAGCGCTGCACTGAACAAGTGGCCTTTCCATGCCCTGGGGCTGACAAGGGTGCCGACTCTGACGTACGTTATGTGGCGTCTGAAGATGTGTCTGGTTTAGTTTAACCAGCATCGCATGTTGTGTGTGTCCAATGCCGAAGGATTTGAGCTATGGTACCTAAACAATCAAACTTACTGTCAATTTGTCACTCACCTATTCAGGACCCACGCTCCAAGCACAACTTCGAGGCGAAATCTTTCGTGACGCCGACCTTTTGCGACCACTGCGGCTCCATGCTGTTTGGGCTTCTGAATCAGGTGACACTGTGGCATATGTGCAAGCGCCAAATGGCTTTGGGTCGGGGGGGGGGGGGGGGTATACGAACTCTCGAGTTATCGAGGGGGGAGGGAGTGGGTATTTGTCTGGGACCTCCTGGAGGGGGTGGGGCTGGTGTGGACCCCTAGCGGGGGGGGGGGGAGGGAGGGGGGGGGGGGGAGGTGGCAAACAACGAGCACTTTCTGGGGGTCTTTCAGGGGGAGGGGGGGGGGGGGGGGGTGGGGGGTGAGGCGGTATGCGGGGGTATGGGGGGGGGGGAGGATACACACCCGGCTTGTGGCGCTGCGCCCCCCCCCCCCCGGTGTTACACGTATGCACAGCGAGCTCGATTTTGTCCATATATGTACGTGTTTCGCCAGAGCTTCATTGCGGTGCACTTGCGTGGGGTATCCAATGAGTCAATGCCCCGTTTCCAATCTTTCCTTCCATTCAGGGCAAGCAGTGCTCCAAGTGCGAGCTGATTGTCCACCACCGATGCGTGGCCAACGTTCCCGACCTGTGCGGCGCCGACCAGGCCGAGAAGCGCGGCCGCCTCTTCGTCAAAAGTACCTGTGGCGATATACCCTGAACAAGACCCACTAGTCGATGGTCTGCGCCTAGACCATGGTGGAGAGCAACCCGGCCCTGATCGATCCATGGCTACAGTAACCCAACCCTAATACCACCTACAGTAACCCATCCTGACCCACTAGTCGATGGTCTGCGCCTAGACCATGGTGGAGAGCAACCCATCCCGATCGATCCACAACTACAGTAACCCAACCCTAATACCACCTACAGTAACCCTACAGTAACCCATCCTGACCCACTAGTCGATGGTCTGCGCCTAGACCATGGTGGAGAGCAACCCATCCCGATCGATCCAAGGCTACAGTAACCCATCCCTAATGCTGCCTACAGTAACCCTACAGTAACCCATCCTAATAAGGCTACAGTAATCCTCTCAAATAAGGACTCTACAGTAATCCACCCAAATATGACTCATACAGTAGCCAGCCCTAATAAGCACACCTACCATAATTAGCAGTGCGTAATTACCTAATTGCATATCTAGCCTCTAGGCTCCAGAGCCCAACTTGCTAGCCACCACTCCAAAACAGCATTTCCATGGCAAAACACAGTGAGAGGCCTGACTGGCTCTTATATCCAATCTGTGTGGGACCCAACTTTACAATAATACAGTACAGCATGCAATTTAATACTTGTTACATCACAGTACTTGTTGCATCCCAGCGATGCGTAAATTATTCCATCTGTGTAAGAGTACATAAGCTCCTGTTTGGACTCTTTTGGTCATGAAAATGTCAAAAACTTATTCCACCAACAAAACAACATCCCATACAAAGTGAGCAATCACCAATCAATGCTGAATCTTGCCACCAGAACGAAGGATCAAAATCTCCCTATCCATCGATGTATCTTCCATCCCCAGCAGTTGGCGCTTCAGCACAGGCAGCACATACCCAATCAACTCCCAGATCCCCTCCTGAGCTCTCCGCCCACACTCTCTGACCTTCTTGCCCTTGAGACTGAGTGGGATGCCCTCCTTTTCGCAGGGATAGCACAATGCTCTCAGCAGGGGCCAACGATGGCATTTGTAATGGGGTAGCCCAGGGTGCCATTCATCCAGCTTCTTAACACTGGCTGTCAGCACCCAGTAGGCCATTACTTCTATGGTACGATTCATATGCTTGGACCATCTGATTTTCTGATTCTCCTTGCAGGCAAAGTCTTGACGAAATTTCTCCAAAACTTTGAGAGACTTTCTGATTGAACTTTTCCACTCACGATTTGGTTTCCTGGCTTGTGGGTGTCGCATCACAGGCTTAGCCTTCTTCGGGATGCACTTCTCCCAAGGAACAAGTTCGACTTTTGCTTCCATGCTTTGCCAGGAGTGAGTGTAGCAACCAAAACAGCCTGATTATATACTAGTCTTTTCAGGTCTGACCAGCACGGAAGCTGGATTTGATAAAATACATCTGGAGCAGCTCATACAAATCATCTCTGATGATCGATTGGAGCTGGTTCCTTACAATTACTGCATGGTGGTTGTGCAGCCAAGAGAACTGCCCATTGTTTGGAGGGAGATGGTAAATGCAGGGGGCACTGGAATACCCCATCTTCTCTGCTACATGAGATATGTCAGGGAGGTTGGGAAGATTTATGGTTTCAAGGATGCCGCCATTCATTCTGGGCTGTCAAAGAAGGATGACAGGAGATCAATTGTGATAACTAGTTTGACCATTCTTGCTGTAGTGGTTTGTCTTGGTGGGTTTTACCTATTCTGGTGATGACACTGCAGTGGAGTGGTATAAATACTCTGGTGTTTTGGCAAAAGAATCAGTGTATTCACAATGACATCTCTACTCAACTGTCAAGTGCCTCTAGGCCAGTTTGTCAGATGTTTCACAATTGGCTACCCTGTTCATACTATGAGTTTTGTGCTTGATGAAATATGTCGTGACTGCCCCAGCGATCAAGAAGAAATCGTCATTGTTGACTTCCCCTCAAAGTTGAGGGAGAATGGAGACTCTCTCATGTTTGCCATCTGGCAGAGAGGATTCTTTAGCCCTCCACACAGAAAGTTCACAGTTTACTCTACAGCTGTTCCAGAAGTGGAAGACCCCACTTGTTTGAATGATGACTGCTACATATATAAATTTCGTCCAATGAGTATGCTGACTATTGATGAAAGAATTGATGGGGTTGTGGTGGAATTGCTATATGAAGAGGCAGCCAATGGCCTGACCTCAGAAACAGCTCACTGGGTGGCTGAAAGATTGAAAGTTGGAGGATCCTGCATCTTTGTTGGAGATCTGCCACAGCTTTGCTGCATCTCATGCATCGACACCTTTCTGCTGAAGCAGCTGAATGCTTCGGTGAGTATTTGTGGCAACAGTTTGTCAAGTGAAAATAGGATAAATGTACTTCAGATGCTAGTGAACAATAAGAAGGAGGGAATAAACCCTGGACACTTCTTCCGGCTGGCGACAAGACCCCTATGCCAGTTTGAAACCAACAGTGGGCTAGATGGAACAAGAGCCCATTGTGTCAACATTCAGAAGAGACCATCAGGCGAAAAGAGGATTTACAGAGTACCAATTGCTGCAAAGAAGAGACTTCAACCATCAAATTTGTTTAGACGTTCTTGTCAGTTCACCAATTGATGACACTTTTTAGAATGACACTTTCCACTGTTTTGCCAGGAATAAAGGGCTCAACAATGAGAATACAAAAAAACATAACATCAACAGTGCAAAGGTAGCAATACTGGAACATGGGTTACACTACACCAACCTCCACATTGTGACCACATCTTTGACAAGGTGCATTGACTTCAATCTTGACACAAAATATAGATTGACTCTGACACCTCTGCCTCAAATCTGCACTCTCCTGCTTGGCTTGTGCATCCACACCCCATCTCATGGCAAGATAATTCTACTCTACATATGGTGATGTAGTAAACTGATTGTACACTGCCAGTGTGACCTCTGCCCAGAGAGTGATCTAATTAGAAGACCAGAGGACTACAGTGATGAAGAACTGTGATTTCCTATGTTGCCAGCTGATTTCTGTGTTGTGCTTGGTTAATCTTACCACAAACAGTAAGTTCTTTCTCCAGGTATCCCAACAAACAATACAGACACCCAATCACCCAACTAAGCTGCAACATATCCAAAAGGAAAACTATCAAATGAATGTAGGTCTGATGGTTGGTTATCACAGAACACCCTCTTGTGATCATGTGTGAGGGTTAACCTCTTTGAAATTGTAGTGGAATATATACTGAGTGTTTTCATATCCCTTTTGAGTTGATTTTCCTGCACCATCCTTAACTGGGCTGTATTATCCCCTCCACACACCAAGTCCCTAAGTGTGCTGTGATTGATAGCACAGTCCCTGCCCTTCCAGAGGGTTAGGCCCTTTGCTTTGACAATGGACTTTTCAGAGCCTGTCTCAATATTCTTGTAAAGAATAGTGTAGCACTTGGCTCCACCACAGGCCCAGGTCTGGATCTTGTTTGGATGCTGGCAGACATCCTCCTTTGTCCAATCTCCTGAATCAGTGCTAGTTGATAGGCCAGAGAATAGCAAGTGACAGCTAACATGCACACCCATCCAGCACACTATCACATACCAAGGTGGTTCCCTAGAGGCAGGGGAAATGGCTGGTCCACCCTCCTTTTGAACACTATAGAATCAGTGTCAGCATAGCAAAGATCTTCTGGAGGGATCTTCTCCATAGCCTAAAGGACTTGCAGTTTTGCCATGCTAATTGTTAAAGCTTAAATGTGAACTTCTCACTTCATAAAGTATGGTCCTAGCCATAGCTGTGGTCCAGATAGCCACTGGGAGGGAGGTATTCTTGACAGAGTTTATTACCAAATCCACAGGTTGGTGGGTGACCATAAGCTGGTCTTTGTTCAGTGGAGTCAGTGATAAGACCTCATTGTTGGGGCTATCAAAAATTCCATTCAAAGCTGGCAGAGTGTGGATGATCTCCATCTTTGTCTTTGATGGGTTCATGGAGAACCTGCCCCACACAGCATTGATGAGCTTAAAGAATTTAATTGGAACATGCATCAGAATGATAATTAAATAATTACAAATAACTTACTATCTTTGACACATAGCGGAGTGACTTATTGGGGTGCTCGAAGTCCTCCCTGGCCAGGTTGGTTTCCAAGTATTGATTGCTTTCCAGAATAAACTGCTCAATTTCATCATCAGTTTTCAGATGGCTTGGGATGCCACTGTTCTTGAGCTTTAGGGTGTAAAGCTTCTTGATCAATGGGGCCAACAGATCTGAGTTGGTCCTTTCCCAAATCCAGCTCTCATACACCTCTGAATGTAACCTTTTGAGAAAGAGCACTAGAACATCAAGGTGGCAATTAGTTAATACCCTGTATAGTGTAGCCAAGCTTGAGGCTCTTCTCCAATTCAAAATTTGTCCATGCTCCTACCAGAGCCCTTGCACCCTCATCATGGTTGCACTCCTGTGTCTTGTCATCAGCACATTGTTGACAGAGTGGAAAGCACAGATACTTGTCTGTGTTCTTATAGGCAAGATAGCCAGCATGCAGGTTCTGAGGAGGTAGAACTCTGCAGAGGTGTAGGCTGGCAGAAGTGAGGTCCAGCTCCTCAACTGGGATGTTGTAGTACACTAGTGGTGCCCCCAATGGGTAGGGAGCTTAACAGTGGATAATTTTGAATTGTAAATTACTCAGCTACAGTAATTATACTGGCTCACCAATGCAGTTGACATGAGGATACATACTTGTGACGTCAACATAGGTGATCTCATCCATGTCATCTTTGCAGTCAAAGAACCTTCTGAAAAGAATTACCTGCTGCTTAAGTGGTTGAGTTGGCAAGGAATAGAGAATGCTGTACCTGAAGACCTCTGTGCGACCTCCATAGAGGTACTTTCTAGGCTGCAAGCTTCCCACAAATCTGTGGTTTTTGAAGTAGGAGCGCATCTGACTAGAACTCCTTAGCATTTTCTCCACCTCACAGGATTTGTAAGTGACTACATTGAGATGCTGATGTCTTAGCACCTCTTTGCGCCTGCGGGTCTTTTCCATCTGGACATGGTTCCTTTTGCCTCCCACCAGAGGCAGCCTGGTCATTGGGCTGGCACAAGTGCTACAGCCATGGTACTCACAACCTGTGGTGTACTCCTATTGAGCTGTCTGTACAGATGGTTTACATCATTATGAGTTGGCAACTCACCATCCACTTCAATGGCCACCCTGCTGCCATTTGGGATCTGCTTCCACTTGGGGTCCTCAAGTTTCTTCTTCAGGATAGTGAATCCATCCACACTGTATGAGCCAAATCTCTTTTCCCTCTCAATTTGGACTTGATGTTCCTTGGCAAACCAGGAGAGAAAGGTCTCTGCAAATTGGCTTACATGGCCATCCTTGTAGTAGCCTCTGAAGTATGGAACTATTTATGAGAGTCTGCATTTGGTAAAGAAAATGGAGTTAAGTCACCTCTCTGGGATAGTGCAAATGTCATTGTCTTCAAGGTACTTGGCTCTGAAGAACCTATTGACAAATGAGCTGCCAGTGCATGCTGTGGCAATGGCATCCAAGCCACTGATAGCTCCCACCTCCTCAACAAATCTCTCTACACATCCTTTCATCAGGGCTACATCATTTTGGCAGTACCTAAGCAAAAAGCACATTAGTATCAATTCAGTGAAGATCTGCACATTCTGAACTGCAATGACTTACTCTTCCATCTTGCCCCTCCAATCCCAGACACCATCTGATTCCACTATATCTTCCTCGTACCATTCCTCAAACTCCTCTCTATCTTTTGGAGGCATTCTTTCTGGTCTGAATAGCTCCTTGTCTGGGTAGTCCAACATCTTGTTCTCATAGTCCTCACTGAAGTGATTGGTACTTCTCAGTAAGTCATTGTGCATGCCATGTCTAGGACAGCTTACTGGAAGAAGCAGAGAGGGAAGTGGCCTTTGCTTTGTAAGCCAAAAGCAGTCCCCAATGAGCGTAAGCTGGAAGGCATATGGAGATAGGAGTCTCTGCAGATGATGTTGTGCTGTTTTAGCTGCAGCTCCAGCAGTTTTTTGCCAACAGCAAGCTGAAATTGTGTATTATAAGTTTGAGTTATGAGGTATACAGCTTGAGATACTTACAGGTTGCCAGTCCAGCTTTAGGTCAGCCATTGCTCTGGCAAGAAAGATGTTGTCAAATCTTGAAGCATTGTGCCCAATCAAATAGGTTGGTTTGTCCTCTCCCTCCTCATTTGGAGCATTTTCCATAATGTACGTTAACATCTGAGTGCTTACAGCTGCCTTGTCTGGGCTCCTCCAGAAACTGTGGTACTGAATAGAATCTTATATAGCAAAATGGTTGAGATGTCTTTGATACAATCACAGCAGTTACCTCTCCATTCCAGTCATAAAGCACTGCCAAACAAGGTTCCAGCCTGCCAGTGCCAGACAAAGTGACAGTTTCAAAGTCATAGTAAAGCTTGTAACAGTTGGAACTATCTGGAGAGAACACATGATTGTCTTGTACTTTGAATGGTTGCACAAAGCACTGAAACTAATGCATTCAAAATTTATGACAACAACGACAACTGCATGAAAGAATAACTTACATCATGCTTGTCATCTTTTGGATACTTCTCCCCACAGACAGAACACTTCTTCAAACCACAGTCTTTGTGAGTCTCTGTGACAGGGTCAAAGTGGCTGACATCACTTTTTGAATGGCAGGTTGTGCATCTCTGAAAGATATTCCCTGAGCATTGGTTAGTAGGTGGTTTGTCAAGTATGGAGTACTTGGGTTAGGGAGCATGGCAATGTAAAGTGAGAATCTGACCTTGTAGTATTTGCCACAGTTTGCCACATGTGCAATATAGCACTTTGCAGTGTAGTAGACCATGTGGCACTTGCCACAATCCAAATATTCCTGTTTTATATAGCCATCATTCTTGCAGGAAGTGTTGCCACACAGGACACAGATACCAGGAGCTTGGCAGAAGTGCTCCCTGTTGTATGGGTTAAAGCAGTGCCAGCAGTAGTGGTTGTACCCCAAGTAGGTTGATAGACTTGACACCAGCCAGTAGTGCTTTTTGTAGAGCAGCAGAGTAATGTCTCCTTTTGCTGGGGCCTCAGGAGCAGAGTTATAGAGTAGTACAGTTCCATCCACATCTACCACAGAGAGGTTGTAATAGCAGAGAGATACAGTCAAGGACAGAAGAGCCATGTCCAAGCCACCCAGATCCTCACTGGGCAGCACATCTGCCTCATGGCAGAGATCCAGGGCAGCCAAGCGTAGTCTGTCCTGTGCTTTCACCATTCTTTTCATGGCATCTTGTCCTTGCTCATTGCGAATCTTCCCTAGTACCAAGCAGGCAGCAGCACACAGTCCCTCTCCCAGAATTGGATCTACGACACTCCTCTTCTTCTTGAGAAATTTTCCAACATTTGGGATCTTACGGAACTCCAGCTTGTCAACCCTTCTCCTGCCACCTCCCCCTAGCAATGAAGCAGTAAAACTGTTGCATGGTTATTGTAGGTAGGACAGACAGACAGACAGACAGACAGACAGACAGACAGACAGACAGACAGACAGACAGACAGGCAGGCAGACAGGCAGACAGGCAGGCAGGCAGGCTGGCAGGCAGACTGGCAGGCAGGCAGACTGGCAGGCAGGCAGGCAGGCAGGCAGGCAGGCAGGCAGGCAGGCAGGCAGGTAGGCAGGCAGGCAGGCAGACAGACAGGCCAGATCAGGCCAGACCAGACCAACCTGAGCTTCTTTCCAGCAGGCTAGCTGTGACTGTGAGGTTTTGATTGAGCTCAAACTCCTCATTGCTCTGAGAATGCCTTTCAATCCTGTTTGCCAGGGCCTCTGCACTGTCATAGGACAGGGACATGAAGGGTATATCGAATGAGCCACCAGGGAAGTTCTCATTCTCCAGGCTGATCTGAAATTACACCATGGTAACAATTTGGTAGAAATGAGATGGTGGATTGAGTAACAATTTTGTAGAAACTGGATGGCTTGTAACTTGCTCAGGGACATTTCAAAATCACGTGAATGGCGCGTGAGCGGCACGTGAAGATTAGTCCTAAAGGGCCGTTCTTTACGTAATGGGATATAGCCAACCGCAGAGAGGTAGTGGCTTCCAACGTCGTCTGGATTGTCCACCTGGTCCCGAATTCGATCCATCAGAGTGGCAAAGAGATTGTTGAGCTCAAGCGAAGCGCTAATTTCATCCAATTCGTGCATTTTCAGTTCGATCTCATAGCGTAGTTGTTTGAGCTTAAACTTTGGGTAGGGGTCCACGCCAGCCAGTCGAATAGAGAACCACTCCGTTTGGGCTACCGTTACTGAAACAGAGGTGCCTAAGTCGACAAATTGGAAACGAAACTTCGAACTTCATACCCTGCTCCATAGGCTCTTCGTCGGCCATCACGTCGCACTTTTAGTCGGGAAAATTAGCGGTTTTCGCAGCCCTAGTCGGGAAAACCGAAGTTGTCGGCAGACAATGCGCAGTTTCTCCGCGAAAACTATGGTGGCTTGTCTCAGTAAACAGTAGGACTTATCGTCCGCGACGCCGGTTTCGGGACAGAGAATCGCCACTGAAATGGAAAGACTTCAAAGTTCTCGGCTAAGCAGAGCTCGTCCGCGCTCCGTCGCTTCTAGAAATCCGGATTACGGTAACGCCTCACGCATAGGAATGGAGCGCACGGCATTAGAATTGCGAGATTTATCGTCCGCGATTTCGCATCGAACAAGCTCCAGTATTCAAAAGTTGAGTTTGTATTCTGACTGACATTGCAAAGAGTTGCGTTCTTTCTGTAGAGAGTGCGAGAGTTCATCGGCCGCATGCTCCGCTTCACGAGCTCCCCCTTCGCAAGAGGGTATTGCATAGCAATATTGATTTGGCTTTTAGAGCAAGAACATTCCTCTTTCAAGCAACGCTTTTAAAAAAGTGACAAAAACTTGTAAAAGTTGTGGCAAACAATAGACAGAGCACAAAAGAGCGCACTACGAGCAATCAAACCGTGTCGCACTTCTGCATGTAGCAAAGAACAATCTTAGTGTTAAAATCTTGAAAATGGCGTTTTCCGCGGTGCGTGTTTGCGTAAGTAAATTGGTGCTGTCACATGACGAAGCACGTCGAGAGCTTTCACTTGGCGTGTCGATTGCCAC
>JASAMZ010001397.1:0-10106 GCA_030248115.1 Linhomoeus sp. GSCO2_2 | reverse complement strand
TAGTGTAGCATAGACATGGTCATTGCGCCATGCCGTCACCCTAAACGAGTGGAAACAAGGGCTGTATCGCACACCTTTCCGGATTTCTTCGGCCTGACAGCATTGTTGCCGTGCGTCTCTGGCGTCATAGCAACAATGAACAAACTCAAACTCGTTCGACCTACACTGTCCTATAGTCCGCGCACTTTGTCGCAGCTACGAGTCGGCTGACATAAAGCAGATATGTAAGAGACAGACAGCATTGATCGAACTGTAAACATGAAGCCGGAGGCGTTGAATGCTCAGTTTGACTCGGCGGCGACGCGCCAAACCAACGAGGCCCTTGTCGCGCCGGTGAGATTCCTGTGTTATCTCCAGAGCAGGTCCGTTATAGATGTAGTTGGTGTCTCTATCACTCATTCAGACTGAGACAACTCCTGCACAATTAACAACATAGATAGTGTGATTTCTCAAACTGCAAATTTGGGGTCGTAAGCCTAAGCAGAGAAAACTGGTTGCCAAATGAGTATTCTTCAGATGGGTCTTGCTGGCCTACGCTGGCGCCGTGGTCGAGTTCGCGCTCGATGTTCTGCGTGCTGATTCTGCTGGCCAAGATCTATCACAACCTGGACAGTCGGCTGCCCTTCGACTGGGCCAATGTGCCAGGGGATAGGTGGGATCTCAAGATGCCATTGCATTCTCATGTTAGTGAGACGTTCCGTAATTCGTCTCATTCTCTCTCTCCAAGATGGTGGAAGTCGAAGCTGACCAGGCAGTCTTGGCCTACCGGTGGTTCTGCCACTTCGCCACCTGGGCCAGCCACATCTACGGACTGCAGATGGAGAAGAGCGGCCATCTGGTGGCCCACATGGGCTCTTTGAGAGCCTGTTCCTGGTCCTGGGCGTGCTCCTGATGGCCACCGAGCGCCAGTTCCGTTTCGGCCAGCTGGCCCTGGCCAACCTGGTGACCCTTACCCTGCTCTGGATACAGGTCTGTGATCGCGTGATCGCTCGTGTGACTGCGTGATACATGTATGTGGGTCGACTCTTGGGAACGTCATGCGGTAACTTCAGGGCGCGTCGCTACGTCGAGTTCAAGTTCTCGGCAAGCCAAGCCCCTCCCACGACGACCCGACTTTGAATGAAGGAAACATGGAGGAGCCGATCGATTAGCCTGTCTACTGGAAGAAAGGCTGTGATCGCCTCACCAATCAATGTCTCACTGTGATCTCAATCATAACTCCAGCTTTCAACTATTATCATAAATCGAAATCACCCGATATTCAATTCGTCAATGTTGAGACGCACGACCGAAATCACTGATATTCAATTCGTCAATGTTGAGACGCACCACCAAAATCACTGATATTTTTCAATTCGTCAATGTTGAGACGCACGACTGAAATCACTGATATTCAATTCGTCAATGTTGAGACGCACGACCGAAATCACTGATATTCAATTCGTCAATGATTCGACGCACAGACGAAGAAGTGGAAGCGAAATTCGATTCGTTGATGTTGAGACGCACAGACCGAAATCACTGATATTCAATTCGTCAATGTTGAGACGACAGCCAACCGAAATCACTGATATTCAATTCGTCAATGTTGAGACGCACGACCGAAATCACTGATATACAATTCGTCAATGAAGACACGCACGACCGAAATCACTAATAATCAATTCGACAAAGTAGAGACGCACGACCGAAATCACTGATATTCAATTCGTCAATGTTGAGAGGCACTACCTAAATCACTGATATTCAATTCGTCAATGTTGAGACGCACGACCGAAATCACTGATATTCAATTCGTCAATGTTGAGACGCATGACCGGAATCACTGATATTGAATTCGTCAAGTTATGTTGAGACGCACGACCAAAATCACTGATATTCAATTCGTCAATGTTGAGACGCACGACCGAAATCACTGATATTCAATTCGTCAATGTTGAGACGCACGACCGAAATCACTCATATTCAATTCTTCAATGTTCAGACGAACGACCTAAATCACAGATATTCAATTCGTCAGTAGTTGAGACGCACGACCGAAATCACTGATATTCAATTCGTCAATGTTGAGACGCACGACCGAAATCACTGATATTCAATTCGTCAATGTTGAGACGCACGACCGAAATCACTGATATTCAATTCGTCAATGTTGAGACGCACGACCGAAATCACTGATATTCAATTCGTCAATGTTGAGACGCACGACCGAAATCACTGATATTCAATTCGTCAATGTTGAGACGCACGACCGAAATCACTGATATTCAATTCGTCAATGTTGAGACGCACGACCGAAATCACTGATATTCAATTCGTCAATGTTGAGACGCACGACCGAAATCACTGATATTCAATTCGTCAATGTTGAGACGCACGACCGAAATCACTGATATTCAATACGTCAGAGTTGAGACGCACGACCGAAGAAATCACTGATATTCAATTCGTCAATGTTGAGACGCACGACCGAAATCACTGATATTCAATTCGTCAATGTTGAGACGCACGACCGAAATCACTGATATTCAATTCGTCAATGTTGAGACGCACGACCGAAATCACTGATATTCAATTCGTCAATGTTGATACGCACGACAGAAATCACTGATATTCAATTCGTCAATGTTGAGACGCACGACCGAAATCACTGATATTCAATTCGTCAATGTTGAGACGCACGACCGAAATCACTGATATTCAATTCGTCAATGTTGAGACGCACGACCGAAATCACTGATATTCAATTCGTCAATGTAGACGCACGACCGAAATCACTGATATTCAATTCGTCAATGTTGAGACGCCCCCGAAATCACTGATATTCAATTCGTCAATGTTGAGACGCACGACCGAAATCACTGATATTCAATTCGTCAATGTCGAGACGGCACGACCGAAATCACTGATATTCAATTCGTCAATGTTGAGACGCACGACCGAAATCACTGATATTCAATTCGTCAATGTTGAGACGCACGACCGAAATCCGGCGATGCAATTAATTGTCAATGTTCGAGACGCACGACCGAAATCACTAGATTGTGGTGGTGGATGTGAGACGCACGACCGAATCGTAATGTTGATAGCAGCTACTGAAATCACTGATATTTAATTCGTCAATGTTGAGACGCACGACCGAAATCACTGATATTCAATTCGTCAATGTTGAGACGCACGACAGAAATCACTGATATTCAATTCGTCAAGAGAGACCGAAATTACTTATATTCAATTCGTCAATGTTGGACGAACAGACCGAAAACTGGATATTCAATTCGTCTGTTGAGAGCGCCGACCAAAACGATATCAACTCAATTCGTCTTGTTGAGACGCACGACCGAAATCACTGATATTCAATTCGTCAATGTTGAGACGCACGACAGAAATCACTGATATTCAATTCTCGTCAATGTTGAGACGCACGGCGCCCTTTCGGGTTTCGCTCCGCTTGAGTGGCCGTTCATGCGTGTTCCAAACGTCGTTCTCTTTTAGTCGCGCATCAACTCGCAATCGAACGAAACAAAACACTCGGTTAGAACAACGACGACTGAATGCCGCGACGCGCGATCACATATTTTCAATAAGACCACCGAAAATAGAATAGATGTGGTGCTGGTACCTCCCCAAATAAACCATCTCTGCATCTCTCCTTTTCACCAGCGACAACACAAAGCCGAAAACTTGAGCACTGCTATCTTGTACGTGTACCTACAACATGCCTCTATCTCTCACTCTAACTGTATCATCCCCCTCCATCGCAGGGACGAAGGCCAGCAGGCCCACCTGCGCCGCGTATGGTTCGAGATCGACGCGCCCAAGGAGTGCCAGACCGTCTACCTGGTGGGCAGCTTCAGCAACTGGGAGCTGGCGTTGATGTGCACCTGGCACCCGCACGGCAAGTGGGGCGTCTGGGTGGATTTGCCCCCGGCCCACTACGAGTTCCGATTCGTCGTCGACGGCCAGTGGTGGAACAACTCCACCTACCCCAAGACCTGGAACGACAAGGGCACCATGAACGACTTCTTCGACGTCCAGTAGAGTTGTATGGGAGAGAGTGCACGCGAGATTTGACACGCTTTGAGATGGGTTGAGAGAGAGAGGGAGAAAGGGTGGCTTCTCCAGTGGGCAGTGTGTGGGAAGGATTGCAGATAGGCCTAGACCTATCTGCGACATAGAAGAGTGTTCCAATTGTTTTACCAGCCTGCACTCCAAGCGAAGATTGCCAATAGGCCTAGGCCTATCAGCGACCCAATAAGCCTAGACCTATCTGCGACTCATTTGGCCAAGGCCTATCTGTGACCCAATAGGCCTAGGCCTATCTGCATCCCAATAGGCCTAGGCCTATCTTCGACATGGAAGTATGTATCAGTTGGGTTACCGGTCTGTATGTCACGCGAAGATTGCCAATAGGACTAGGCCAATGTGCCATTGGTCTGTCTGACTACCCACTGGAGAATCCACTCTGTGTATGCAGCATTTCGCGCCGTTGTTGTGCATTGGGAAGGTCGTATTTTCGTTGGTCGTCGTCGTTCCATTTGCTCACACCCTGTTGTATTATTTCTGACTGCGTTGCGTATTGCCTTTTGCACGCATTTCGCCATGGCAAGCTGCTTGTCCTTGGACTGTCATGACGTTTTCAGTTTGAGACATGACGTCTTGTTCTTTGTTGTGTTATACTGCCTAGTTGACTAGCCTCGAATATTTAGGTTCGCAGAGCTTAGCCTTGCTGTGTCTTGGACCAGAATTCTATACGGTAGTTGCGTTGTTGTTGACTACTTAGGACCGCGTTTGCGTTTTCGTTGTGTTATTTGAAATGGTACTGTAACGATAGGAGTGCTCAAGTTTTCGGCTTTGTGTTGTCGCTGGTGAAAGAGAGATGCAGAGATGGTTTATTTGGGGAGGTACCAGCACCACATCTATTCTATTTTCGGTGGTCTTATTGAAAATATGTGATCGCGCGTCGCGGCATTCAGTCGTCGTTGTTCTAACCGAGTGTTTTGTTTCGTTCGATTGCGAGTTGATGCGCGACTAAAAGAGAACGACGTTTGGAACACGCATGAACGGCCACTCAAGCGGAGCGAAACCCTTGCAAGGGCGCCCGTGCGTCTCAACATTGACGAATTGAATATCAGTGATTTCGGTCGTGCGTCTCAACATTGACGAATTGAATATCAGTGATTTCGGTCGTGCGTCTCAACATTGACGAATTGAATATCAGTGATTTCGGTCGTGCGTCTCAACATTGACGAATTGAATATCAGTGATTTCGGTCGTGCGTCTCAACATTGACGAATTGAATATCAGTGATTTCGGTCGTGCGTCTCAACATTGACGAATTGAATATCAGTGATTTCGGTCGTGCGTCTCAACATTGACGAATTGAATATCAGTGATTTCGGTCGTGCGTCTCAACATTGACGAATTGAATATCAGTGATTTCGGTCGTGCGTCTCAACATTGACGAATTGAATATCAGTGATTTCGGTCGTGCGTCTCAACATTGACGAATTGAATATCAGTGATTTCGGTCGTGCGTCTCAACATTGACGAATTGAATATCAGTGATTTCGGTCGTGCGTCTCAACATTGACGAATTGAATATCAGTGATTTCGGTCGTGCGTCTCAACATTGACGAATTGAATATCAGTGATTTCGGTCGTGCGTCTCAACATTGACGAATTGAATATCAGTGATTTCGGTCGTGCGTCTCAACATTGACGAATTGAATATCAGTGATTTCGGTCGTGCGTCTCAACATTGACGAATTGAATATCAGTGATTTCGGTCGTGCGTCTCAACATTGACGAATTGAATATCAGTGATTTCGGTCGTGCGTCTCAACATTGACGAATTGAATATCAGTGATTTCGGTCGTGCGTCTCAACATTGACGAATTGAATATCAGTGATTTCGGTCGTGCGTCTCAACATTGACGAATTGAATATCAGTGATTTCGGTCGTGCGTCTCAACATTGACGAATTGAATATCAGTGATTTCGGTCGTGCGTCTCAACATTGACGAATTGAATATCAGTGATTTCGGTCGTGCGTCTCAACATTGACGAATTGAATATCAGTGATTTCGGTCGTGCGTCTCAACATTGACGAATTGAATATCAGTGATTTCGGTCGTGCGTCTCAACATTGACGAATTGAATATCAGTGATTTCGGTCGTGCGTCTCAACATTGACGAATTGAATATCAGTGATTTCGGTCGTGCGTCTCAACATTGACGAATTGAATATCAGTGATTTCGGTCGTGCGTCTCAACATTGACGAATTGAATATCAGTGATTTCGGTCGTGCGTCTCAACATTGACGAATTGAATATCAGTGATTTCGGTCGTGCGTCTCAACATTGACGAATTGAATATCAGTGATTTCGGTCGTGCGTCTCAACATTGACGAATTGAATATCAGTGATTTCGGTCGTGCGTCTCAACATTGACGAATTGAATATCAGTGAATTCGGTCATGCGTCTCAACATTGACGAATTGAATATCAGTGATTTCGGTCGTGCGTCTCAACATTGACGAATTGAATATCAGTGATTTCGGTCGTGCGTCTCAACATTGACGAATTGAATATCAGTGATTTCGGTCGTGCGTCTCAACATTGACGAATTGAATATCAGTGATTTCGGTCGTGCGTCTCAACATTGACGAATTGAATATCAGTGATTTCGGTCGTGCGTCTCAACATTGACGAATTGAATATCAGTGATTTCGGTCGTGCGTCTCAACATTGACGAATTGAATATCAGTGATTTCGGTCGTGCGTCTCAACATTGACGAATTGAATATCAGTGATTTCGGTCGTGCGTCTCAACATTGACGAATTGAATATCAGTGATTTCGGTCGTGCGTCTCAACATTGACGAATTGAATATCAGTGATTTCGGTCGTGCGTCTCAACATTGACGAATTGAATATCAGTGATTTCGGTCGTGCGTCTCAACATTGACGAATTGAATATCAGTGATTTCGGTCGTGCGTCTCAACATTGACGAATTGAATATCAGTGATTTTGGTCGTGCGTCTCAACATTGACGAATTGAATATCAGTGATTTCGGTCGTGCGTCTCAACATTGACGAATTGAATATCAGTGATTTCGATTTATGATAATAGTTGAAAGCTGGAGTTATGATTGAGATCACAGTCCGACGTTGATTCGTCAGGCGATCACAGCCTTTCTTCCAGTAGACAGGCTAATCGATCGGCTCCTCCATGTTTCCTTCATTCGGTGGGGTCGTCGTGGGAGGGGCTTGGCTTGCCGAGAACTTGAACTCGACGTAGCAACGCACCTGAAGTTACCGCATGACGTTCCCAAGAGTCGACCCACATAGTGTATCACGCAGTCACACGAGCGATCACGCGATCACAGACCTGTATCCAGAGCAGGGTAAGGGTCACCAGGTTGGCCAGGGCCAGCTGGCCAGTGAACTGGCGCTCGGTGGCCATCAGGAGCACGCCCAGGACCAGGAACAGGCTCTGGGAGCCCATGTGGGCCACCAGATGGCCGCTCTTCTCCATCTGCAGTCCGTAGATGTGGCTGGCCCAGGTGGCGAAGTGGCAGAACCACCAGAGTAGGCCAAGACTGCTGGTCAGCTTCGACTTCCACCATCTTGGAGAGAGAGAGAATGAGACGAATTACGGAACGTCTCACTAACATGAGAATGCAATGGCATCTTGAGATCCCACCTATCCCCTGGCACATTGGCCCAGTCGAAGGGCAGCCGACTGTCCAGGTTGTGATAGATCTTGGCCAGCAGAATCAGCACGCAGAACATGAGCGCGAACTCGACCACGGCGCCAGCGTAGGCCAGCAAGACCCATCTGAAGAATACTCATTTGGCAACCAGTTTTCTCTGCTTAGGCTTACGACCCCAAATTTGCAGTTTGAGAAATCACACTATCTATGTTGTTAATTGTGCAGGAGTTGTCTCAGTCTGAATGAGTGATAGAGACACCAACTACATCTATAACGGACCTGCTCTGGAGATAACACCAGGAATTGTAGCGGCGCAGACGGCGCCCATTGCGCGGTTCTACCGCCGAGTCAAACTGAGCATTCAACGCCTCCGGCTTCATGTTTACAGTTCGATCAATGCTGTCTGTCTCTTACATATCTGCTTTATGTCAGCCGACTCGTAGCTGCGACAAAGTGCGCGGACTATAGGACAGTGTAGGTCGAACGAGTTTGAGTTTGTTCATTGTTGCTATGACGCCAGAGTTGCCGGGCAACAATGCTGTCAGGCCGAAGAAATCCGGAAAGGTGTGCGATACAGCCCTTGTTTCCACTCGTTTAGGGTGACGGCATGGCGCAATGACCATGTCTATGCTACACTAGGTGCCATGTATGTGCCAGTGGCCAGTGCTCGAACGTGTAGCAGATCAGAGTCAGTCGACACAGTAACGTACAGCGACAGTAACGCGCGCACGACAAAACCTTGGATGGGTGTCAGAGTCGAGGGAGGCAAGGATGCCTCCTCTGATTTGTTGCGGTACTCACTCGTTATCCTAAGATACCGTAACAGTGACCGCCTGCTCAAACGATGACGATTTCCGGATTGGTCATCCGTAGAACTTCGCATTGCGTATTTTACAGGCAGTTAGGTTCCATTTATGAAATACCACCGGCGCTGCTAGCAAAATAGTGATCGCAAATGATTCGCTGTACTGCAAATCATGCTTCGGCTTGCTCTCGGTTAGTATCGCCGCTGACTGCGTCCTAATAATTTCAATGTGTGGACTCAAAGGATTGTCTCGCAACTTCCGAATCAAGTGAGATTGCATGCCTGTGTGGCGTTTTGCTTGACATTTTTCCGCAAAAATTGCCAACGTCGCAACGTGCGTGGACGCTCTTTTTCAAAGCTGATGGGATTTATCGACTTTGCGCGGTGCGTTCTAGCGGAATCAATCTATTTCAAGCGTTTTTGTGGATTTCGGTCTTCTTTTGAGAGCAAAATGGCGTTTCTTTTCTCTCGCGTGGTGCGTTACGGTATTTTCGGATGGTACTGGTAGCGCTGGCCCACTATTGGCTGACGGCCAAGAGTTATACCGTCTCCCCCAAGGAATTCAGAAAAGTCGCCGAGAAACACGCCGGTGTGATTTTGGGATTTGGTTATACTCCACAAAAAAGTGTGGAGTATATAGCGTTTGTGCGCGAAACGCAGTAATTTGGACCGGATGGCGGGGCTCGCGCGTGCAGCGGCCGATTTGCAAACGGTCTTTTGCGTTGGGTAGGCCTAGTAGGTGGGCAACCTGCACAAGATATGGGGTCACGCTCCGGGACCCTGTTGGCGGGAAATTCAAAAATTTAAATTTTCAAAGTACTGGAAAAATTGTTGCATTTTATGGTATATACTATCTTTTGATATGTTGTAGCACTCGATAGGGCCGAGGGTGGAAAAAAAAAGAATTGGATCGCTGCGAGACCCATTTTGGCGCCAAATTTGAAAAATTCGCGAATTTTGGCCCCGGGTCGACTTTGACGGGCTGCTGTGCGAGGTAGCAGCTAGAGCGGCGAGACCACTCTTGGTGCTCCTTCCCAGATGTCCTCTATCGAATGAGCCATGAACGGAAAAAATCGGGCGAAACACAAAAAACTTTCTTACACTGCGACTTTTTCGACTCCGGGGTCGAAAATTGCCAATTTCGCGTTTCGGCGTCTGTAGCGCTCGAATGCGTGGCTCGAATCGTTCCAAAAGTGGTTTCAAGCGATTCTACGCTTAAATTTGGTCTAGAAAAGTGTTTGTGAAATATTTTCGGAGCTACAGTACCCCTGCCGCGTCAGTTTGAATTTTGGGCGTCGAGTCGACTATGGCAATATATCTCGATTTCGGGGTTTGCGGGATCGCTGATTACGAATATGGCATTCGTTTATCGTTTTGGTGATGTTTGAACGTATCTATGACAAATTTGCATTACCATATGCCAAGTGCAGAATTTCAGTTCCTGGAGTGCACAGGAAGTGAGGGTGTTGTATGTCGATTCTGGGGTATTTTGGGATGTAGATCACGAATTCGGCATTAGTTTTGCGATTGGGAGTGCCAGAAGAGGGCCACAACAGCAGAGGGGTCACTGTGAGTAGGAGTCC